>JAHZMV010007359.1:0-15566 GCA_027743765.1 Coecobrya sp. COE2
TTCAGTTGCATGTAAATACATTGATGTATTCAAGGTTATATAATATTATAATTATAATAGGTAATCACCAAGAAATAATATCCTCCAGAAGTCTAACATATCTCAATTTTTATATAAATCACGATGTCACCTCCCCCACGGCATGTAGTATTTAGTGTTTATTTTAATTTAACTTTTTATCAATGTGTAGATATTTCAAGAATGTAGAACTATTTTCAGGTAAAACTTCGCAGATATATTATCAAATTTCTATTTCAATCAACTGTTTCCGTTGTTAGTGTTGCATAAGGAGACAACATATTATGTACTTACCTTCTCTACACAAACCAGAAAGAGTGAATGAGCCTCGTACCTATATGTTATAAAAAAGAGCGAATTAGGTTTCCCCCGAACAAAAAATCTTGTTGAGACGATAGTCGGCACGTCGGTACATTTTAGATCGAGACATCATTGCGTATCAATACCTTTTTAGAAATGCCGAATCATGACAAATAGTGTCATAAATTAATTGTCATTTCACTACTTGTGAATTCATCATAGTGATAATCTTATCAAATTTATTTTATATTTTTAAGAAGACCTGCATGTAACGCGATCGGAGACAAAAACAACTGATACAGGATGTAATATTGAATACCTATACTTTGTACCTATATACAATATAATAAAATATGTACACTATTGTATTCAGATATCATAAACCATCATGATAACATGACTTGTCTTAGGATTCGATTGGAGTGCTAACTAATCCTAAAGAACTCACGCATGGCAATCTGTTCCCTGTTGTCATTGTTAATACTTGAAAGATCCTTTAGATCCTTATTACGGTCACCTTTGTTGGCATGAAAATATTTTTTAGAATGAAGTAATCAACCAAGTCGATCGGGGCTGCGGCCACCATTAATTCTTCTGCAAAGATTTTGGGTTTGGCTCTTTACTTTGGTGTGGTATTGGTAGCTAACTAACAACATTTTTGCTACTTGCTTGAAATTGCTTGTTGGAATGTTGTATCCTTCCTACATTCAATGATGCTGAAATATTTTATTATTAATGTGAACGCACATTTACCGGTGATTGTGATGAAGTCTAAATTTATTACACCATCCATCTCCTTTTAAGAGTAAGCGTAAGGTACAGTCAAGTTGTAGGCATTTATTGAAAATCGACGCATTAAAACGTTCTATTAAATTAAGCTTGGTTTATTACTGTCAACGTAATAAACATGTATGCTAGATGTTGTAGAACTTATTGTAGGTTAATGTTACATGAATTTGAACTCATGAAGCATCATATATAATTGTTTTCGCCCGTGCCACTGCGATTTTCTTTACGTGCCTGTCCAATACTCTATTTATAAGTAGACTATTTGCAAAGTTTACTGAAAGGCAACAACAATTTCATGATTGCATAACATATAACGTGAAGTAAAACAGACATTAGTAGCGTGCTCTTCAACTTTGTATTCATGACTTTTGTTCCTCCAATTTACCACATTTTCAAAGGCAACAATAATATGCCTTTAGCTCAGGCTTACTCTTAATATTGAATTGTGTTTTTCATTATGTTTGTGGCATTCATATTTGATTCCTTTAAAAATTTAAAATATTTATAGGACAAAAATCTAAATTGCATTATTGCGTAGTGCTTGTTATATGTTATCATATCATTATCAATAAAAATTTTATTAGTAGATGCGACAACAAAGAATTATATTCACATTGTTGCTTGGATTCACTTTGCATTTCGCATCTTACACTTGCACCCAAACATATTTGTTTTGATTGCAATGCACTATGTACCATGTACCTAAGCAACATTGAAAACAAATTTGGATATGAACACAAGAGCAAAAGTAGTATTAAGATTTTGGTTAACGATAACGAGCTGTCAACACTTTATTATTTTGAATCATTGTCAATAGAAAAAAGAGCTCATTACTCTGAATACGATGTACTGCTAGCTAGTATATTTTCATATTATTTCATATTCTTTAGACTGCGACTGCATGATCTGCCATTCTAAATCCATCTATGCTTATCGTGACTCTTATCAATGGCACGTGGAGATGAAAACTACGAACATTGAATTTTTTAGTTGAACGTTCTTTCTTGGAACATGATACAACTACATATTATGCTGTATGTAAAGCAAAATGCAATTAGTGTATAAAAATTCACATCTCTTTCAGCAGTCATAGGACTAATTCAAACTAACAATTTACAGGGAGGTAAATGGCTTCAGTGTTACAACACATGTATGTTACAGAAATTGCTTAACTGCCAGTATGTACTTTTTTGAAAACAGGAAAATGAGCTTAAAAGAAAGTAGCGACATATTTATTATTGCACCAAAACTACCTATATCAGTTCAAATGCAATACCACATTTACAACTTATTGTTTGTTTCATATCGTGAACCAAGTTTACATATTGTAGGATCGGATGGCTGAACATAATAGACATAGTCATAATATAATTTCTTGATGTCATATTTAAAACGGAGTACTGATCGGCTTTATTCAGATTAAACTAACTATATAAAACATATATTCGCTTTTCGAATTCTTTTGGCATTAATAGTTTAGTGCATAAGTGGCGCATCAAAATATCAAAGTTAGACAATTCACTTTTATTTGTAGATAATATGTAACAATTCGTTACAATGAATGAGAATTTCTTGGAGTTGTTTTGTTGTAACGTACGACAAGTTATGATGATGTGTTTGACTTCTGACGCTATAATTAAATGAAACCAGTTCTATACAATATTGTATACAGATGTTTGAGTTTTGACATTTAAAATGGCATTAAATGCCAGTTTTCTTTCACTCTTGTCACACAATTCGTCAAACAACTCTGACAAAGTTTCGTTATGAAAATAGGATTTTCAACTAATGGTTAGGTTTTCTTTAATGTTTGAACACAATATATTATTGTTTGTCATCAATTTGCAAACGACATAATAATAATATTAATGAAGGCGTATCAATAGGATTTGATAATAAAAATTTAGTCTTGAATTCGCAACTTTTAGATTTACTTACGTTTAACATTATATAATATATTTAATATTTACTACTGTTTTTTGTGCTGGCAAATATAATATATGAAGAAGTCTTACTTTTGGCCGGTTGCATTCTCTGTGCATAAAATGCTGTTACTCAATTTATAAATTTATGTACCAGGAAAAATCATATTTTCCTCAGAGATTTTTTTCTTGGCACGATTTATAAAAAAATCGTTTGATGATGAAATATGAAAAGATTTTTTGTGAATAAAATTAAGAAATGAAAATTATGTGACAATGTCGAATTGATATGATGTCATCAGTTCGTAAAAAAGTTAGTAAAAACTTGTGACTTTAACTTCTATTGGTGTTGCTTCAATGGTCTATTTAAACCCAACACACATCAAAATTCAAAAATAAAGCTGAATACGTAGATTTAGTTGACCGAACCGACCAACATATAAGATCTTAATCTCACTCAAAATTGTATGCTAAGTTGATTTCATCATTTATATTTCATGTACTGAAAATAATTCACATTAAAACTGACCTGAGTCAGTGCGAAAAAGTGGTAAAAGAACTACCGATTACCAGATCGTGCCCCAAAATTGATTTACATTTAAAATCTGTACAGGTGTCTAATTTTTCTTTTAATATATGTACATCTTATACCACTCGTGTGTATATCTTGCCTATACATCTTGAATTCATGTTGCCCGTTCTTTCGAATCTGCCTTCAGAATTTCACAAGTTATCACATGATATAGTAATGACTGCAGATAAATGATTTTTGCATCAGCACGATTGCAAATCGTAAATTAAATTAACCTATTGAAGCGCTAAATTTACATGGACTGAAGCCTGTAGAAGATGATTAAAGAACTAAAAGCGTGTATGTAGCTAGTTTCTTATTTGATTGTGATGACACAATTATTATGACATGTTATATAACATGATTAATCCTCAGGCAGGTAGACCCGAAATAGTAAGAAACTTTTACCGCTTTCTATTTACAGGCAACACTTTACAACATTTTATTTGAGGATTACTCTGTGATCCGCAAGTCATGTGGAAATCAAAAACACAATCAAAAGAACTAATCAAATCGTCATAAATAAAAAATCCACATTCATTTTAGTAAAATTGATGAGCCATGGCATGTCACGAGGGGATAATCATCGTCGTCATTATTCCCACAACAAAACGAAGGGCTCTTCATCAAGTTTAAAAGAATGAAAAGAATGTATGTATAGATATGCATACATATTGAGGGACTCGACTGTGAGTATAGTAATAGCAATAAAATTATTATGATTGAAAAAATGCATAGTTTTTATGGTACAAAGATGGTCTCTCTTGTCGTCAGACTAACTTGTTTCTTATTATACCCACGATGAAGCTAAAGTCCACAATACACAATTCATTTATCAATCATGTGTCCATCTTATATTTTTGTTGCCATTGTTTCAAAAATGTTCAATAATGTGAGCCCTATTTAGGATAAAAATCAATACATTAATGAAGACGTGTTGTAATATGATACAGTATGACTGACTGTCCAAAAGTCAAATATTTTTGCTTTGCTTTTCATGATTCAAGTCCATGAGTATTGGCTAGTCTAGTTCCTTCAAGGGGACTCGACGCACTGTTTTAATTTATACAACGTAGTTAGTTAGTCCCCTGCTATTTAGATGTGATTACTTACCATCAACCTGATCAGTCTCCTCATCATTTTGATAATATTATAATGGTCATCAAATTATCAATTGATGATGAATATGCATAATTTATTCAAAATAAGGAATGATCACATATATAGGTAGTTAGACCAGACAGTCAAAAACCAATATGAGTCCCCAGTTATGCAGTGTGGAGGGTCGGGTAGGATTGCCAGTACCAGTCAATCAGTCAATACTATCTACTTTTGTGGTACATATTATTATTATGATTATTACACACATTGAATTACCATAATATATATAGTCAAATTCTAGTCAGACAATTGAGAATGAGCTGCGTTACTTCTTATTTAGATGGGTAGGTTTGAGTGTGTAACAAGAGATGATTATTATCATATATGATGATATTGATGATCACCATTCCCTCACCATAAAATTGTTTTATAGTCTATAAAATATGCACTTTTGCTTTAAAAGCCATCGATTTATTATACATAATCATCATTATATTATCTTATTGTCATAATTGCATTCATTGGGTTACATTATATTATGCCGTGACCCCACTTTTTTTTATAAAAAAATGGAGGCGGCATTAACACAATTGAACAACCACAACAACAGCATCATCTTGCGATTATGCTTATGCATGTTTCAAATTTCATCTAAAAGCATTGTTTGCGCTTGATAAAAGCAGCAAAAAACATTTTGTGTAAAAAAACTTCTAATTTGGTTGAGGGCGATAACTACTAATATCAACTCCTTCCCCTAAACATTTTTTTTACCATTCTTGTCAATTTCTAGCCTTGGGGCAGTCTAGAAAAGAATACAATTTAATGATAGCATTCACTCTTTTATAAATACGGCTACACACCTCCATAATGAAGAGTATCTACTTAGCATAAAAAAATAAAATTACATACTTAAAATAAGATTTCGAAAATGCAAGTGTTGCAAAAGAGCGGAGGTTGTTGCCTGCTTTCCTACTCATTAATGCTTTGTTATTTCTAGAAAAAAATTGTGTCAATAAAACTTTGCTCCAACAAATCACCACGGGGTTACGTAAGACTACTTGCATTAAAATTTAGTGACTAAATCAACACAATATATTTATTAGTTTGACGAGTGTTATAATATTAAATAGTAATTAGTAATTAATGTTGTGTGTCTTGCTATGGTATTATTAATCTTCAGGTTTAGTGCATGTTAAAATTGTTTCGCTTCACGTGCCAGCTCAATAAATTGGTCTTCTATGGTGCGACATATTCCCTTGAAGAGTAATGAAAGAAGAAAGAACCATCATGGCAAATCATCCAGTTTGATCAACGGTTGTGAAGTACCTAGTATAGGACTTGTTGTAATCTTTTCGTATTTATGATGATGTCACAACAATTGAAGATGATGTCGTGTATGGGATGCCAAATGCTAACTTACCCAGATAGTGAACACGGAATCTATGCGCAGATAATTTTAATTATTTTATCACAAGCAGCATTCGTGGCATTTACCTAAATACACATATGAAGTCGTATTTTGAAATGCTTCTCTATACTTTTTTTTGCAAAAACAAGAAAGGTTGGTCGATCTTCAGTCATTTAAAACTTGCAAAATGTAATCACTTGAAACTTCAGGTAATAGTTATTGTAAATAAGAAAATGAAGGGGCTGTCCGAGGTGTGAATTAAAAGTAGTTGGAGATAGAATGGATCCTTGTGGTTTTGATTTTACTAGTTAATTTTATACTTCATATGAAGTCAAAAGAATTTATTATTTTTGTCCATATAATTTCCATTAGGCTCGACTTTGTCAATGCAGTGCAAGAGAAAAATACAATGCTTTAACACGCTAATAGAAGTAGTGTCTGAGACGTCGCCATTTGCTTCCAAACCGATTGTAATAATAAATTGCAAAAGTGTCCACCAAAATGCAATTTTCAGAAGACGAAATCACAGCAACTGACTGTGCTTATTTATCTAAAAGCCTGAAATTAAAATAAGATATTAATTTTTCATAAATATACATATCTGCATGCGAATTCTTCATTGTTCCAAGCATATAGCATACATACATCATTGATGTGCGGCGATTAGAATTTTGCATGCGATTGTAAATAATGTAGGTAATCATGTATTCTGTCATTCGTTTGAGAATCCTATACTTACCCACCATCACAAAAACTTACATACCTACTTCAGGTACTATATATTATTACTGTCATGATGGACGTTGACTAACAAAAGTAATTAAAACTCACCTGTCCTCCTTTAGAAGAACTAATGGAGTGAAGTGTATAGTGCATCACTCATAAATTATTGGTAAACTGTGATTTGCATGCAAAAATGCAGCGCTTTTGAAATTGAGAAGAAAACCAAGAACTATGGGTGGATTTGGATGTTGTGCTTATATAGTTCTTTCCTTACAACTTATTTAGTGTTGCATATTGCGTAACGCCACATTTATCCAATCTCATTAATTATTAAGAATTGCTTGCAACTTTACACAGCTTATTTTTACTGTTAGCAACCCGATGCGCGCAAAACTGAAAGAGTAACCATTGACTAGCAGATACTAACGCTAACCCAAGCATATAGGTAGTCTTCACTAAAAATCAATTGTTTTTTCGATTTTCAGGTGGAGCAATCATTTGCCTCGTCAAGGACAACTTCGAAACACATTCATCCCCATAAACTCATCCTTGCGATGCTGCCTTTATAAAACCAAATTTACAAACATGACAATAAAAGTTTTTCCACTTCACTAACTGACAACAAGGCAGTTGTCCCAAAAACGGTCCTTGAAGTCAGCAGCGAGAGAAAAAGTCCTGAAGATGTTCAACCCTATTGCGATGATCAGAAAGAGGCGGATGAAGACGCTGCAACGACAACGGCCATCGTTTAGCTATAATTCAGTGGCTTGTCACATTGGTTTAGATTTGAGTTCACGACAATGCCAACGACAATCAAACTCTTATAGATTAGCTGTTATAACCGCAGCTGTCATTCTCTGTAACTTCATGTCCGTTTTAGAAGCAGCTTCTGTTACACCTACCGCTATTAATAATGATAATATTAGGAGGGTGGACAGAACGAATCTGAGAAATTCTCATTTTCGTGTGGTACGTGGAATTGATAGTCCACCTCATAGCAGTAGTAACAGTAATAATAATAATAACTACCACTTTCTTGACCAACAAAACGAATATGATAGCAGTAGCAGTGGGGTGAGCATTCTTGATGATGACACGTTAAAACTCTCCCTTGCCATTGATGAGGACTCTGTTGGAGGAGGATTAAGTGCACCTAGTCTACACATTCTTGAGCCTAAGGTTTATCTACGCGTATCTGGTGAGTCTGGAATGATCAAACCGGACTACCAGCAACCAACGGTTAACAGTAATAACGAGGTTATTATTCGGGAGAGCAGCATTAGATATCCCAATTTCCGAGCTTCTCCACAAAACGATAAAAGAAAAGGGGAGCAAGGAACTGATCTCCAATATAAATCAAATGAAGAGGAACATGAATCATTCGGAGGTGAGGAGGAGGATGATGAAGATGACATGAGTGATAATTATCATCATCATTTTCCATACATTGAGTCATACAGGGAGAGGTACGTTAAGCCTGATTTTGGTCACTATGTTCCTTATGTTGTAACAACAACTCCCCCACCTCCCACACATCAGCCTACAACAATAACTTCAAAGAAAGAGCCTTCATTATCGGTATCGAAATCAAAGCAACAAGAATGGTCTGACATAATTGCTCAAGTGACAACACCGTCGTCTTTTAACGAAATTAACTCAAGTGCCTCAGAACATAGACTGGCGGATTTTCATATTCGAGCTAATTTGCCAGCATATTTTTACAATAAATATTCGACATACTCGGAGGATGACTTGGAAAATGTCGCAGATTTGGATGATGAGCACTCCAAATATTTTGTCAAGACGAAACCAAGATCTGTGACTACTACAGGAAGTAATATCTACAGCAATTTTTACTATGAACCACCAAGTTTTTCTACCAAATCTGTGCCAATTCCCGTTAAGACTAATAAGGAAAAGGTTGTTTTTGCATCTCTAAAGCATACAGAAGATACTCAGCCATTGTACTCCTCCACCAGAATAGGAGGAGGAGGCGATGAAACCCAAGAGCTGAGTAGTAACAACCACAAAGGTGGTCAAATTTATCACGGTGATCATGACGAAGAGGCTCAGCAGGATAGCCCTGTAATGACCACAATTTCATCCAATTTTACCAGCCATATTCCAACCCTGACACCTCAACAGATGAATTATGACAGGGAAGTAGAAGGAGCAGCTAATCATGATGATAATAACAGCAATGACAATTACAGTAACGAAAGCATTCTCAAACCAAGTGCTACCTCCTCTGCCACTCATAGTCATATTCAACAACGTGAAAATGGTAATTACTACAAAAATGAGCAACACCACAGCAGTGTTAGCAGTAAGAATAATGGTAACAAATCTTCAGCGGAAACCTTAGATGTTTCAACATCTCAATCTGTCCTGTCAAAATTAACGGTGAATAATCCGCACCTTTCACAACTTGTTATTATTAAAGCTGAGCCTTTGCGATCTACATTGGCCACGCCTGGTCATGAAATTGTGACCTCTTCGGTCGAATCGGAAAAAAATGACGATTATGCATCATATGGAGATGGAAACACTTCCACTGAGATCAATCCCATCTCAGAAGTAACATCTTCGCCAAGTTCATCAACGACCACAGATGCCACAAGTATTCCTGGAATACCGGGCATTGATTATCCAACATTGGATGAGATTCCACAAACGGGATTCGATTGTCAAAAGCAGCGATACAAAGGATTTTTTGCAGATATTGATACAAAATGCCAGGTAATCCAATGCCAATCTATGCATGTAAACCAAGTATTTGTGGAGGAATTTGAACTGCTCCTTCCTATAACGATAGTCGCGCATGCAATTTGGCACACAATGTGATGGTGTCAGCATATGGATGACGATGACACACGCACACGCAGGAGATTTATAATTTATAAGATTTGGTCAAAAGTAACGGCACACTAATAACATTGTTATATTGACAAGGTCATACATGCAAATTGTTTATGAAGTCGTGTTTAGCGATTAAAGTAGGTACTTTTTATTCAATCGCGTATGTATTTCGCCAACATATTATTATGATATAATGGAAAGAAAGGTGTAGGGGTGTAGGACTGGTTTAATGATGTTCACTGAAGTTGATTATTTTGATAGGACTACTCCGTAGCAGACTTAGCCTTCCTACTTACAAACAAAGGAAGGTCATCTCTAAATTATTGAAATGATTGTGGACGGTGTGTCTTTTATGAAGGAAGCGTGAATTTTGTGATATATGTATATGGATATAAATCATGAGTTTACACGAAAAACTAGAAAATTGTCGAATATAATATTTCCCAATTTTCTAGTTCGGTTGTGCTCACTCTCAGTATACACAGAAAATGTATGCATTAAAATATGCCCGTTTCTCCAACACAATTCCCAATGTACATACATTAAATAGTTTAGAATCTAATGGTACACATAACTGTACCCTTTACAAACCTTTACATTTGACAACTTGGTTTAATTTTATGCTCAAGCTTTACTTGTCAAACAGAAATAAGCACTTTTGTTTAAAAATGTACATAGCTAAATCAGGTTTGTATTGACCTTTATCATTAACATAATTTGGAAAAGTAAAGGCCGTACCACGTACCGGCATTTCTGACATTTAATCAATTTAAACTGAAACCAAATTCAAAAGTGTCTTTGTTGTCACTTTCAACTCCATACTTTCCTCGTTGGAATTATAATGAAGTTCAAATTTTTTTATCATTATCACACTTACTTTTTATTGTCGCGAATTGATCATTATATTTTCTATCGTAAAAATTTTTTGTACCCCAGAGTACGTCTGTACGTGTAATCAGAAATGAATAATTTTAATGATCATCCCGCCGAGGTCCCTTATGTCTGCTCCTCTGCTACTACTGTCCACTTTCTTAAGGTCATTTTTTTCTTCAACGAGGCTTCGAAAATTGAACGGAGAGTTAGTAATTTTCTTATGAATGATTGTCAAATTCTAAAATAGTCGACAAGAAAAGAATGAATGAATATAGTGGAAGCATTGTTTCCGTATACTTCAAAGAGTGCACAGCATGCTCCTTTTATTATTGTTATATTATGATGTTATAATAATCATTTGACATGCCTTAAAATGCAGATCATTAGAGTAAACTTAAAAAGATAATGATCAAAAAATATTATGATGAAGACAACAAGTGATTTTATAGGCTCTCAAGTGCAAATGTCCTCTTGGGAATAAGAAGCTTTTGGTGGTACCTTAAAGTATGCTAGTTTTAAGTTGGGTAAACAGTAACAATCGACATTCATGATAATAAAAGCATAAAAATTTAAGCATAATCACAACATAACTTATCATAATCAAGATCGACATCAAAGCGGGGAAGATCGTGTCCTATTATGGCTATGGCAAAGTCATGCCATTACAATACTGAAGTGTGTCTAAAACAAAATTCAATGTCTTTCAGTGGTCATTCAGATTTAATAAAGTTGCTGATTTTTATATGGCATTTGAGAGTGTGCCCCTTGTGTTCTTGATAAGACAATTGGTGTAAAGAAGAGCATGTCAATAACGTGCCCATTGTGTTGACTGAACTTGGAGCTATTATTATACATGAAAAACATCCTTTTTTGGATTGAATGTAATAATATCTCCTTTCATTTTTATTGTTTTATTGGAGAGCATGTGGATAAATGGCTATTACAACAATTTACTGATGGATTCCTTCCAAAAGTAGCATTATATATTATCAAGAATAATAAATTATATAATTTTTTCAAACTACCAAATTTTTGCAACAATATTGTACAAAATACTTTTATTTCAGGTAAGAAAGAAGGGAAAGGCGAAACTAGTAAACCTTCCACTTCCACCACCCACCTCAAGCCCAGCAGCAGGAGAATCTCCAGCTCAGAGAAATGACACAGATTCAGATGTATAATTCGCAACCAATTAATTTGTTAAGATTAACATTTTTGTAAGTTAAAAATGTTAACAGCGGAATTACCCAATTGATTATTTCACTCAAATTTATTCCATACTCCACTAAATCATTTTTCTGTTCCATTAAGGTCAATTTTTGGCTGACCAACGAAAAATGTCTACTCTGATCTTTGAAACCTTTATCCTGTATGTAGGTTCACTTCTGTTACCAGTTAATTCATGAAAAGGCTATTTACCTATTGAAGATTGCTATCAGAGTTACAACTTCCAAAAAGAAGATTATCATCGGAAATTTCGATTCGCAATACTTCACGCAGCAATATATAATAGCTATCATTACACATACATTACCTACATCATAGCATAGTTTTAATTCTTTAGTAAGAACCTGTATATTTTGTAAATGCTGTACTGTTTGTTTAGCTGCCTGATTTAATTGTTTAATATTATGTACTATCTAAGTGTGATTGATTTTTAGCCGTTGAAAAGAAGGATTAAAAGTGGTGTAAAAAACATATAAATATAAATGTATTTTGTGTATTTTGTTAATTGTATAAATGTTGAATGCATTGATTAAAAACTCCGCTGTAAAAAATATAATTACGGTCCTCATTATTGCATTGTAAAGATGTAAAATATAATTTTGGCACAAAAAAATAATTAAAATTTAAATGAAACATTATTCAAATTGCACTACCATGCCAGACATTATATAACACGTTAGCATACACATTCTTGAGTAATTAAATTTAACAATATTGCACAGTTACAATACTCATTACTATTGCGGATAACTACAAAGAACTCTACAAGCACAATAAAATGCCGGGATTCCTTTGCAATTTCTTGCTTTACTTTTTTCGCAATATTTTTGCATACACTCTCCTCACTCCTCATATATGAGGCTATTATATACACGCAAACAGATTGAGATGAGTGAACAAAGAAAATTCGGAATCTCATTGTGCCCCTACTTTCATGAGAGTACACCGGCAGTCAAAAAACACTTGGTTTATTTTTAGCTTTGGTAAATGTGTCGTTGCAGAAGAGTTTACATTTCCCAATCCCACAGGATTGAAGCAAGAGGTGATAAACTGAAAAGTGCATTTAATCTTGTTAGAGGTGTATTTACTAATTGACATGCTTTAATTGTTGATGCACCTGGTGCATGGAAATATAACTTGACATTTCATAGATCCATTTTGCCGAGTCACTGTTGTTTGTTTGGAACATCCAGGTAAGCTAGTTTAAGGTTTCTTATAATATTCTTAACTGTGATTAACTGATTAATCGATGGAGTATTATGTATGGTAATGACATTATGTGGAAAGTGACAAATGTGATGTAGGGGGCATTGTTACTTGTAAATAAGTATTTTAATTGTGTCTGCAACGAGTTAAGTTTGGATTTGAAACTGATTTGTGTTTCTGTTTAATTGGTTGATTATAGACTAAATTGCTGCTGTCGTGGGAGGGAAAAGGACTGTAAGCGAAGCTGGAATGGTGCTGGAACATTTGTGATTTTCTGGATTTTAACTGAATACACGAGTCATTAGAGGATTTAGAGCAGGTCATCAGTTATCATCAATCAACTAGTAAAAGGTGTCTCGTTTTGACATTTCTCTGAGATTGAATTATGGCGACAAATAGTGACGGAGGAATGAACTTAATGGTAAGATAATTTTAATTTGAAAGTTGACAAGCATCATATTTTAAGAGTTATACGTGATACCCTTGGGTTGTTTTATTTGCATGTTTGATTTTTTTTTCAATTCGGTTAGGGAATGGGATATGGTGACGCAGATATTTGGGATGATCGGGAATTGATAAGGGCTTATGATAAAGCTGTGAGAAACTGGAGACGTAATCAAGATGAAGAGGAAAAGAAGCCTTTGGAAGAGACGCCCGGACCAGGACCGTGGAAGGAAGTGACAGAAAATGACCGGTCAACTGTGTCGAACATAACCGCACCTCCGTTGTCTTCTGTTGATTTACTAGAGGTTGGAAGCTGGATTATTGGAGCACCTTGCAGAGCCCTGTATTCTGAAGATGGAATGGAATATGAGGCAAAAATTATTGGCATTGAAGGGCCAAGATGCACAGTAAGATTCATAGGTAATAAATAATACCTGCTTCAAAACTGGAGTTATAGCAAGAATGTAGGTATGTGGATTTAAATTAAACTATTAGATTAAATACTATATATGCTTTTTTATTTTACATTTATCTAGGGTATGGGAACGAAGAGCAAGTAAACTTACAGGATTTAAAAACCACGTTTGGAAAGCAGTCACGAGCTAGGCAAAGACTGGAGGCTTTTGAGTATCAGAAAAATATTAATGGGACAGCAGATATGGAGGAAATGAATGATCGCTTTTCAAACGTTAGTATGACTTCGTCAATGTATAACAATTATTCAGAATCAATTTGCCGGGACGGCGACCTGGAGGACACATTAACGGATGCTCGCCAGCCTCTCCAGGCATCTACACCAAGATCAATTTTATTTAGTAATCCAGTCTCGAAACAAACCAGTAGCTCCTTGGCAAGGCTGAGGCTGGCAAAATCCGGAAACCTTCCTAGTCATTCAATCGACACTGTTGAAAGTGCTATTCCATCTTGTGCTGAAGCAACTATTGACTCATCTTCCGAAGTTTCGTCGATTGCAGACGAGCCTCAACAGACTTCAATGAATTTGGAAAATGGCGTCTGGGAAAATTTTAACAATACCATGCCTCAATTTCGATTTCCAGTTCCGCCAATGCCTCTCAGTTTTTCAAATAAGGAAGGAGGATTTGATTTCAGTAGGGGCGAACTACCCTCATTACTAATGTCTTGGTACATGGCGGGGTACCAAGCTGGATTTTTCGATGCGAAACAAGAGCTGGCATCAAAAACTGGTAAAAGTAGGACTCACCAGGATGAAAGAATGAACACTTCAGTTAAACCGCCTAAGCGTTTAGGATAAGGAGAAAAATGTCCGGTTGAATGTCGCAAATCAATGTTAGATATTTTTTAATTTTAACTTGGTTGTGACTAATGAATCGTAATTGTGTTTCCAGTTAACATCCGGTTTTCTGTGATTATGTTATGTCAAATTGTAAGATTTTTAATAATTTACTAGGTAAACTGTATATTTTCATCTAGTTGCTATTATTTTTCACATTACTGTTGTAAAAGGAATTTATACTATTTGGATGTTGTACATAACTGCACTTCCATATAACTTAAGCTCTCTGTAGCTGACTAATTTAAATTAAGAAAAGTTGATTACCATAATATTAAAGTATTTTTGTCTCTCAAGTGGATATTAAAAATCAATATAATTATAAAATGTTGTCTGATAATGTTTTGCTTGAAACAAAAAGATGAATTTTTATTTTTTACTGTAATAATTTAAGGTGATACAGTATGTACTTCAATTAAAATGTTTTGTCCATGATTCGTTTGGAATGTATGTGATGTATGAAAGACGAGTGGTAGCCAGTCTTTGGCCTTTGGTAGTCATAAAAGTGGCACTTGTGTGTGTTTAATTTCGAATTTCTGGTTTTCCTTATGAACCTTTGAATGATCTTGAACCGCAAATATTTTCGCAGTACCTTTAATGAATTATTATTATTACAATTATCGGTGTCTAGCGTTGTTTTATGCTAAACAGAATAATTACTTATTTTGAAGGCTGTCAATTTCTTTTCAATAAACCATTAACTGGTGATATATGATAATGCAGAATTTATATAAGTGGTTTACTCTGCTTGTGTTGCAAATGTTTCTTGGATTTTTAAAAACATAGACTGAAACTTTAAAACATGAGTTGTTT
>JAHZMV010007360.1:0-51610 GCA_027743765.1 Coecobrya sp. COE2
AAACATATATCCTTTTGGATAAGCAACCATCTTTTGAACCATTGTTACCATTGATTCGGTTGCTAATCCAAGACCTTAAGCTTATCGAGTGCTGACGCACTCGAAAGAATGCAGGCACCTGACGGTGCCAAAGGTCAGAAAGGATCAAAAAAGAGTTGATTAGGAAAAGTGGAAAGTTTCTTTCATCATTGTCATCATCCCCATCATCATCCTCTCCAGATGAATTCAATTTCCATTTTCTCTCACTTCTCGTTTCTTTCTCTCGCCAGTCACAAAAAGTCGGAAACAACTTTTTTGACGAGAAGTCGAACCAAAGTATTTGCTGGAGTAGTACAATGAATATAATAAAACTTGCTGTCGCACACTCTTTCTCTCGCTGCCAACAGCCTTACTAACGGCTTATAACCGTTTTTCTCTCTCTCTCTCTCTAAGCTGTGGGTGTACTGTAATAATCATAATAATTTTGCCTAAAAAATAAATACAGAGAGAATAAAATCAGCTCTGGAGAAAGAGAGAGAGTAATTTTTTCAGAGTGTGTGTCGATGTCGTCGTCGAGAAAATAAGGAAGGCTTGTGTATGCACTTAAAAAACGTGTGGGGGGAATGAGACAAGACTTGCTTAATTAATCTGGAAAAGTGGAATGGTAATGAGGATGATGGAAAGAAAAGTATGGAAGGGATTTTCTTACCATATGCCTTGTTGGCTTTCAGAGAAAATATAATTGCTGCCGCTAACTAAACTCTCTCTCTCTCTCGCTCCTTTTGTTTTCTTTAAGTTTCCTTACATTCCCGTCGTGTCTGCTACTACACTTGTTCGCCTTGTTCGTTTTGATGATTTGACGTGTTCGTCCTACTTTAACTACTTTTTCCTTCTTTCCCAGCTTTCCAGGCACCTCTTCCAGTCTTTTTTTTATTCTGGCTACTCGTCTCGTTGCTCAAGATGTAGTCACACAGGCTTTTGTTGTGTAGTCACCGGAAAATTTCAAATAATAGCATATAAGACGAATGACAACACGAGATTTTTTTGCGTAGGTCCACACAACCAAATTGCAAATTTCCAGAGCAGAGACATGACATCATCTCGAATAAAGATTTTTTTAAAGTAAATTGAATGTCTGGAAATAAAAGATGGTTGGTGACTATTGACATGTGTTATTATTAACTATTTTATGATTACCAATTTTGACTTGTCAGTTTGATTCTCCAGAGTTGACAGTGCTCTGGGGAGAATCCCCAAGATATCTATTTAATTAATAGATAGAAAAAAAGTAGTGAAATTAATTAGTTTTTTTTTGTTCCCAACAAAAAGAAACTAATTCCATATGGTTACATATATATCACTAATCCTATTTCAACTTTTTCAGAAATTTTGTCAGAAAAATCCTTCTTAATATTTTTCCCTCTGATAAACTTTCCCTTCAATTACTACTAATGTGACACTATGTCCTATAAATACATTTCTTTCTCGGGGCGCACACAAAAACGGGTCGATAATTTTCTCTATTGATATACCCACATTTACGTCAAAATAGGTATAACATGCTGATTATCGTTATTACTCTGCCTTTATTATGATTACTAGTTCAGCTATATATAAGCCCACAAAATTTTGGAATGACAGAGGAGCAGGAAATGGGACACCAGTTCATTCCAATTAATTATTAAAATGCATGTGTGTGTGTGTGTGTGTACAAAGTAGAGCTTTTTGTGATGATGGCCAAAGGCTGAAGAGAGCTGCTTTCTCTTTTTTTTATGTACGGGGCTCCACCTGTTTACACTGTGGTTTTCACCAGACTTGTGTAATATTATTTTCCTAATAATGTGGCCAGAATGTGCTACAATATGCATGCATTTCCCAAAGCTAAAAAAATATAAACGTAATATAGGTTAGAAATTTTATACTGTCATGTTTTGTAGTATGGCCTAAATTTCTCCTGTTTTTCTCCAGGGCAATATATATATATAGGCTCATCCTATTTACTTCAATCCAATATTTGCAAGCATGTCATGTCACACATATTTCTTTTTTTTTGTATCAAATATTATGTATGATGATGGCATTGTAAATAGCAGCGTTTTTTGTTACTGGCCAACCATGAAAAAATCCCCAGAAGGGGGATTTGGTGAATAGCAAGTCAGGTTTACAAATAAGGTTGTTGACTTGAAATAGTTGGTGCTCTTGTGTGTGATGAAATCATAAGAAAATTACGAGGAACATGACAAGTCCATTGGACTATCTCTTTCTCTCTGCTTGCGTGAGTTGTTGATGGGGACCACCTTCCAAACTAATTATAATTCTGTGTGTGGCGTCTTGTGAGAAAATATGGAAGGATGGCTAATGCAAAAGTTGTTGTTGGTAGTTGCGTATTTTAATGTCATTTTAGAAAGGGCTTCCTTATAATAAAATGGGTGACTTATCAGGACAATATATGTGGCTAATGCAATTTTCGGAAAGAAAGCAGAGACACACTCACAGATTGTTTGTTAGAGAACAGGACATGCAGCTGGTTTTGTGATTTGAGGGGAGGGGGAAAAATATATAATGGAGGCGTCTGGGTTTTAATTTAAAATAGCTGAATGTGGTCTTCTTTTGAACAGAAACAAAAAAATAAACGAAATCATCACAAGTTGACATTGGGTGGACTTTCGTGTGACACTAGAGGCATTTTTTCTATCTCTCTGTGTCTAAAAATAAAAATGTTATTTTCCTTTCGTCTCTGTTTAACTTGACATTTTTTTCTGTTTACTCCGCCTTTGACTTCTTCTCTTCCTTTTTTTTCTCTGTTTGTTTTCAACTGACAACTTTGTTTTCAAGTTCACCCTTCTTGACTGTTTCCTCCTTTTCGGTTGAAAAAAAATAAGATAAGAAGAAAAAGAGAAGAAAGGGGCTTTCGTGCATTCTCTCAGAGAGGATAAATGGAAGCAGATAGGAAAAGAAGAATAAGAAGAAAGATTGCAAAAATTTCAAAGAGAAGCCGCTTTACTTTTTCTTGAGCTGATCTTCTTGTGATGATAACAACGCGCACGCATGTCAAACAACTAAACATACATTTTCTTTCTCGCCTTTTTTTCTTCTTCTAAACAATATTCCGCCCAGATTAAATAGTTTTGCAACTTTTTTTTCCTTGAAATTTTTCCTTTTTTCCATTTATTTTCACACTACCCACCTGCAAGGAGCATGTAAAAGGCCATTAAACTAACATAATCATTATCTTCTCTCCCCTTTTAGCCAACAAAGTTAAGTATATCCATTCAACTGCTGACGTGGTGGTTAGGGAAAAAGTCAAGTTTTTTTTGGATTCTTTTTCTCGTTCAAGTAAATCATGCTATTTTCATCGCCACACACACCACCTTCCTTCTTCCTTCATCATTATTATTATTATTTTTCCCCTAAAAAAATGAAACCCATTCCATACACATGACATGAACTACCAACATGCATGCAAACTTGCGAAATGGCCAAAAATATAATGCACATTTTCCACATGACTGGCTACCATTATTATTTCAGTCTTGCATTTTTACTCTGGACTTTGTTGAAAGAATTGTAATAAAAAACCGAGCGATATGTTCTCTTTTTTTCTCCATTAGATGCATACATTATGCGTCATTCTGTTCACTTGAGAGAAAGTGAGTGGTATAACGGCAAAAATAACGCCAGGTCTTTGCACTCTACAAATTCCACTTGGAAAAAAATCACTAATCATCATATCGTCCTTCATGTCATGTCACCATTGTAACAAAAAAAATCCATCTGAATATCTCTGCTACTGAAAAGGAATATAAAAAACATATCTGGGAATGTGAAATGTGATTTATTTTAAATAAATAAAATATGTTATTCCTTTTTTTTATATTCCCATCACCATTCATCTTTGTCTGGGCAAAAGGCTTGCAAATCAGAAAAAAAGTGAGATGAAGCAATTTGAAATTCAAAATCCTTCCATGTGCGTATAACATTATTTCCATTTATCCCTATCTACATTTTTTTTAACTGCCGAAATTTTTCTTGTAACAAAACAAGAAAAAAATAACCATCATCAAAAAATCAGCAGAAAAAATCTTTTTCCTCCTTTTTTATATCAAAGACAGATGCTTATGAAAAGAAGTGTGTTTTTTTGTACAAAAAGCAGTAAACAGAAAGAAAAAAACGGGAGCAAAAGCAAACAACAAACAGTACTCTAGTGTTTCTGATGGTGGTTTGGTTTGGGATATCGCAAAAATAAGCTTTGCAATTGCCACACACTCTCGCACACAAGCTTTCTCAGAAAATCCTGTTATTACAAGATTGGGATTGAAGCTGCTGCTGTTGCTGTTGCTGATTTTGATGTAAGTTTCCTAGAAAAGAGAGAGAAGTGGTGGCACTACAGAGCTTGTGACATAAATAGTTTCAAAAGCAAACTGTGTGCAAAGAGAGAGAGAGAGGAAAAAGCTTCATAGGGTGACAGATTGCGGGAGAGAGAGAGAGAAAATTAAGTATTGTAACCCGGAAGAGATTTTCTCCTGAGCAAAATCTTTCTCTCTTCCTCTTCTCTCCTCAGTGTTTTTTGTGTGTGTTTACTGACTTGAGAGGGAACAAACTATTTGTTCCAATATGTTGTTGTTATGTCACCATCCCGTCGTCATCTTCAACAACAGCAGTAGCTGTGTGCTCTACAACAACAAACATAATAATCAAAAACAGCAGCAGCAGTCGCTCGTGTTGCTGTAAAGTAGTTTTTGCAAGAAAATTTTTTTATGCAACTTGTTTGTCTGTCTGTCTGCGTGAGTTCTATTTAAACGTGTGTCAAAATGTGACATATCAAGGGCACCAATAAGATAAGTGTATTGATTTTAGTCCCAGGGCAAAATTTTCAGACAGTCCCCTGGGGACTCTGGAAAATAAAATATGTCAGCGATGAATGAATTCAGCTACTTTTGAGAAATTCCAACTGTTGTATTTTTTTTGCCTGATTTACCCAACAAGATGATTTGGAATGGAATGATGAGAAAAAAATATATAACAAATGGGGCAATCATCAACAAAAGTCTTGCAGCTTGTATTTTTTTTCTTTTGATATTTGCTAAAGATAATAATAATTATTGTCACTATTTTGCTGGATGGGTAACGGATGTCACACATGATGAGGATGGAAATGTACCAGAAATAAAATAACAAAATGGTGTAATGCGGAAAAAAATGTTAATAAAGTAGAGCTAATATAACAATATTAATAAATCAAGTGTGTGTGTAGAGAGAGAGAGAGTTCATCATGAAACATTACTTGATTTATTTATACATTTTCAGTAGAATTACTTTGGTTTCCGCTTATCAGAAAACGCTCAGAACAACAACTTCCGGAAAATATATACATACATATAAAATGCGTAGGTTGTTGTTATGCCGTACAAAATGTAAAGTGGTGGGCTTAACGGTGGAAACACAAGATGATGACGACTGTGAGAAAAGAAAGGGGAAAAAACAAACAAAATTAAATGGAGAGCTTTGCGATATTATCCAGTTTGAAATGTGTGCGTTGTTTTTCACCAAATTGCGTTTCCTGGAAAAGGCAATAATAAAAGGTTATGGCAAGTCTGTTCATGTTCCTTTTGAAAAATTTTCTGCAGAAAAAAGAGAGTACACACCGAGCAGCGTAGAAAGTTCAATTTATTATTCAAGGCTGACTTGTCAGAAGCAAATAGAAAGAAAGAGAGATATTTAATATGAAACAGGAGAGAGATGACGAAAGATGTAGAATTTCCATTTTCCTTGAAAATTAAAGACGTCCATAAAATATCCTTTTTTTTATCTTATGAATGATCCTCCTTAACAAGAAGATCCCATCTCGCTGCTTCTTGGATAGGCTTTGCGAAAGATCCTTTTTCTCTGCGAAAAAAAAAACTCCAGTCTCTGTGGGGATGTCACGTTCCTAGAATTTTAAAAATGGAAAGAAAAAGAGAGCCACTGTTTTCGTGACAAAAACAACCACTTGCTCACAAAAAAACTGCATGTTATCTTTTTTTCCCCTTGTAACAACCACAATTTTACTAATGGGCTGAAAATCTACCTACTTATATTTTTTTTATTTCATATTGCAATTTTTATGCAACGGATGGAATGGTATAAGACCTCCTCTCGTTTATATATACATTTTTTTGTTTCCAAGGTCACCCAAGCCAAAAGAACCATTAAATTACAATACATCTTCTCTCAACCCAACGCCCTATAACCATTTTGTTTGTATCAAGCTATTGTCATCTCATCACCAACCACTTGGCTTAAATTAATCTCATTATTTATTTTTATTTATGCTTATTTTTATTTTTTTAAGCTCTTGTATCAAAACAGCTCGTTAGACTGGTTAAAACCGTGAATGATGATGATGGCATGGCAGTTTGGTAATCCGTGATGATGGATTGTTGTGGTAGTCGTTGTCTCAATTAAAGTCAGATTAGTCAAGTGGTGTATAAATGTAATGGACCACTCTATATGAATTAGTGCAAAAAAAAATATAGCCAACAGCTACAAAGCGCCACTACTTGACTATAATAGCTTTGTTGATGAAAATGAAAAAAAAACAGCCTTCCAAAAGCTTTTAGTGGAAAACACACACCCAAAACCAGAGCTAAAAATGGTATTGTTTGTGTGGTGGTGGTTGGCGGTGCTAGGCAATCCCTTTTTTTAAATAAGTGTAATAATACAGTTAGGTTTACAAAAGAGGCCGAATAATTATTTTGGTGGTGGGCTGACGATTATAAGGAAATGGTTAAAACTTGAAACAAAAAGGTTTTATAAAACGCTGTTGTGTGGAGATGATGACAGGACGATGCTGAGCTTTTAAATGCCAATGTCAAGTGATTTGCATAAGAAAAATATTTCTTTGTCATTCTAAAAGCATTCGTATTTACCTTTAAGGCTATTCATTTTTTTTAAATACCAGCAACCATTTATTATGATGAACGCTAAAAATAAATAATAGATTGCATTTCAATTTTTCCTTTTTATAATTTCTTCCTCTTCTTCTTAAATTACACTGACCTTGACGACTACCGTCGGCTGTCAAGTTAAAAATGAGGAAGCAGAGAAAAAAAAGACTTACATAAGTTTATATAATCCACACTCCACTCACTCACGCTAATTATTATTACCTGTTGTAAAAAAATACAAGCGGTTTATGTACGCAGTGCTAATGAAGCTGTTATATTTTAATTAGTGTGGTAACTGATACTACTGTACAGAGAGATTCAATAACGTCTTTAAACAAGCATTATAATTTTTTTTCCTTGTGAAAAAAATTAATTTACTTTGACAAGCCTTGCCAATTTGCGTGTAGGTTTGAGTGAAGGCTACATGGATTTCTGATCCTCCTCTTTTGTTCTCTCCCTCCCATTATTATTATCATGATTAGTAAAAGTATTATGATTTAAATGTGTATTATTTTTATATATATAATGTGACTATACTCACTCACAACTTAATTAGTTAGTATGTATGAGCTTACACACATCACACCTGACAAGTGTCAAGTAAGTCATGTTGAAGTGAGTGAGAGAGTGAGAATGCTAATTTTATATTTGCAAAAACGACCTTCAAAACAAAAAAAGCGTTTGACAAGGATTAATCAAGTAAATAAGTCATCATCATCGTCGTCGTTCGTCGTCACCAGTTGGGTGACAATGACACATTGAACGTGTCAACAAAAAGTGAAGCATATTGGGTTTAACCCTTTCGTGAACGACGACGATGTCATTGTCAGTCAATTCGACTAAAATCATCATTTTTGGATAATTGCGTTACTGCAGAGCTTATGCTAAAAAGGGAAATACATTTAGCAAATTAGTATTACACATTTTATTTACGACAATTTCATGGTAATCAGCCTGATTACTATTAACAATTTCGTAATTTCGTAAAATAAATGTGTGAATAAACTCGACAAGGCCAAACCGCCACAGAGGACACGAATGATGATGACGGGTGGGGAGGTGGAAAAAAATACAATCTGTTTAAACCACCTCTCTCGTTGGTAGAAAAAGAAAGATGAAGTGGATGAGTGGAGGGAAAAGCAGTAAAAATTAATTTTTATGTTTTCATCTCATCTCTCTTTCTCTCTAGTAGCTTTTATGAGATGAAATGGATAGCTTTTTGTTTTTTTTTATTCCTGAGGAAAAAGCCTTTTCCCAAAGAAAATTCGGATTTCTCGGGGAGAATTTTTTATTAGTGGTAATAAAAAACAAGGAACAAATGTGTGTCTTAAAATGAAAGGCGTTTTGCACGTCTATAAAATGAATAAAATGGAACTGGAGAATGGTACTTTTTTATTGTTAACAACGATAGCAAAATTTCCTACAATGACGAGACAAACGACGCAAAATACTCTCTCTCTCTTTCAGCTTGTGTAACCATTTTCCCGGAAAGAAAGCCAGAGAGAAGTAGTGGATATATTTTTTATGGACCATTCCTTTTAAAAAGAAAGCTTTAAACATGGCCATCTATTTGGGTTAATAATCATACTTAAAAATATTTATATGTAGACATCTTTTGTATGTGAGGAGAATTGCATAACGAAAAAAGCAACAATAAAAAATAGTGCACTTTTTACCCTTCCCATGTTTTTTGACGTAAGTGGTTATATAAGATGGATTACGTATATGAATGGATGGATGGATGAAAATTTGTCAGTCAGGTTGGAAAATGCGTAGTTTTTTTGCGGATTTGTTTTTTGCCAACTGGCAGCTCAGAAGTTGAGTATATTTCCGTTTTTGTGAAACTTGAGCTCTGTTGCTCTTCACAGATGAATAACCACATTCTTTTTTACGTAATACGATCTGATGGAGGTGGTGGTGTTAAAAGGAACAGTAATAAAAACAATAATATTTATCTCTTCTCTCCAACAAAGCCAGAGTTTTTTCCCTTTTCCCAAAAAATTTATACGTCTAAAAAAGTTATTGTACCACTCATTCTCTCCAACAAGCAGAATGAAAGTGGAAAAGGTTTATGCATCTTTGTTTTTTAGGCATTTCCTCTATTATCATTGCACATGATTGTGATGATGATGTGTGTATGTGTTCATTAGAAGAATAAAAGGAAGGAAACGAACATGATAATAAGCTATTGAAACAGTTTCTCTCTCTTTCTGTTTATATATTTTCTTGTTGGATGGTAGCTCTTGTCCTCATTTGTAAAATTTATGACAACTACCACGCCGCCATTGGCTCCATATAAAAAAATCAGTATAGGAGTATCAGTGCCGTTAATCAGCAAATGATTTGGTGGAAAGGGGAAAAGATGGTGGAAGCCCATAAAAAATAGAAGTCCAGCCTGATTTTTATTTTTATTACCTGATTCATTTTACGAGATGTTTTAATGGTACCAGTATGTACAATGGAGAAGCTCTGTGAGTCAAGCTTTTCGCCTGAAAGTAAAAATTTTTGCACTGGGAGAATCATTTTCTGCACATGGACTCTCTAGTGTCATTTTGTTGAAGGTGGTGGGGGAATGATTGGATTGTTAAAATTAGTGAGCTTGTCTGGCTGGATGAAAAAAAGGGAATAGGAATAAATGCATGGCTAATAATAATCATATAAAAAAATATACATATGGGCTTAATCAGCACAAAGTCGTCATTGGTATCAATGATCATGTAAACATGTTATGATAATAATAATACGGTTGAAAATGTTAACGGGCACACACATGTGTATATATGCAAGGCTTGATGATGGTGATGGTGAGAGGTGAATAAACTAAAAATGAAAACACGTTGCTTGACATGAAGCTCTTTGGGATGAGGTGATGATGTCATTCGATTTGGCAAGCTTTTTTTTGTATCTGCTGCTGGAAAATACAAGCGGCGTAAGTTAAAGGAAAAAAAAAATGATAAGTTTGTAGAGAAGGCAGACAATCAGTGAGTGTGCAGACAAGTGGTGGTAATTCTTGTCGGCAGTTGTTGATTGATTAGGATAATAATATAGTTTACTATTATTGCATGGTAGATAGATAGGTGTATAATTTTAGGTCAAAAAAAGTGAATCATCATATATGAAACGTGACAAGAGTGAAAGATGAAACATTCTAATTTTTTTTGGGCAAATTAAGAATTTGGTTCAGATAGCCAGAAATAAATAATTATTTGGAGAGGATGGAAATTGTTAATTAAAATGGATACGCAATCTTTAATAATTTTGGACGATGGCGGGGTTAACGACGTAGAAATAGTAATGGACAAAGTACATTTAAAAGTAGCGTTTGCATAATTTAATAATAATAATAATAATTGATTTTTTTGCAGATAAATCTTCGACTAATTCTCGTCAGTGGGAAAACAAAGGAGTTCCTCTTCAGCCCGAATGAGTCAGCAGGTGACATTGCACAACATGTTTTCGACTGTTGGCCAGAAGGTAAGATTCATAAAAAATTTACTTTTCCTTTTTTTACTCATATTCCACGTGTTCAAATCCACATGCAAAAAAATTATATCCCTATCACAAAACTTTCCATTTTGTCTCTAATTTCTTTGTCAAGAAAATTGTTAAATTGGGGAATAACGAGATACAATAATAATTATTTAGAGCAATATTCTATTTACGAAGCTAAAAATAAACATTTTTGTTTCTTCGTTCCACTTCTTCTCTCATAATTTTCCAACAAAGATGTCATTCGTCATTGTAATCAATTCTTCTCGTCTGTCAACACGTGTTTGATTTTTTTCTTGTTTGAAAATGAAAACATATTTTTTTGTATATTCTCCAAAACGACAAAAACGAAGACGTCAGCAAAACAAAACAAAATGGAGTTATTAGTCGTTTATGAAATCTAACACTTTTATTTATTTAGAAAAAAAGGAATACAATATTCCATACGTCATAAATGACTCAAAGAAGCTGTTATTATTGGAAACGTTTTTTATTTCATGGTCTCCATCAGTCATTTTCAATTATTATTTTTGTCATAGAACGTCTTTCGTTGCCATAGCAACCATTATCAATATCAACATCATCATAAATCATCATTACGAAAAAATAAATAATAATAAACACATGCGCTGTTTAACAACGTGTTATTTTAAAGTGGCAGAAGAAGATTAAATAAACAAATGTAATAGCAGAGCAGCAGCCTTCTATAAAAAAAAATTAAAGTTCTACTGACTTACTCGCAAAATATTTATAGTATGAGTTTGCAGAAAAAAAAATGGGTAGTTCTTATTTTTTTGGCAGGCACACTTTTTTGTGTCTGCATACAACAACAGCTCATGTATATGTAAAAATCTTCCTTGTTTCGTTTCATAGCTCTGGTGCTGCTGCTACTGCTCCTGTTTATTTATTTATTTTTTTACTAGTTTTTCTTCAAACTGAACTAGATAATCTTTTTCAATTACTTTGTACAACGACCAAAAAATATAAACGTGAGTGTGTTTGTGTGAGGTGGATAGCGTGCCATATTGCATGATACATTGTAAGTCATCTTCTAACAAAACATCATCAGAGAGAGTAAACAGGCTGTTTTAAAGGTAGGCACATTTTTAAAATGTTTCAAATAAGGAATTATTCTGATTGAAGAATCCACCTTTTTTCCCACTTGCCTTCCACCCATTCTTGAAGTAGTCAGTAGATCCGGTATAGAAACTTTTTGTGAATAAAATGGCAAAAGAATTGTATGATATGAAGAAGGTGGAAAAATATATAGAGCAGCCGAGACGAGAGCATCATCATTTTTCAAATTGCACACTGCAGTAGAAAAAAAAAGATTGTACTTTTGTGTTTAGATTAAAGTCAGGTAGTCAGTCAGTGAGTCAGTTTTTTTTTGAAAGATTCAGTCATGCTACATATATCACCGCTGCTGCCGCCATCACCGTTTTTCTATTATAATCATCATCACGACTGCAGAGAATTGTATACCTATCTGTGGGGAATGATGATATTCCTTTTTGGTAGCACAGCAATATGTATTTTTTATTATTCAATTCTGCCAGCGTTTGCAATCGGTATAATGGCATGTTACTTTTTTTTTGTTATGATGATCACACAACAGCATATTATATTGGCGTTTGGCACGCTGCTGCTGCTGCTGCGGCAGCGATGGTTTTTTTTCAGTGAGTCCATTTCAATCCGCAAACTATACCGCCACCACACCGTTAGTTATTTCCTCCCTGTTATGTTGGCTGATCAAAGGGTCTCTTTTTTTACCTTATTTATATTTTCCTTTCTGATTCAAATCTGTTTTTTTTTTGTTGCGGTGAGATGACTGGGGACTATAAAATGAGAGATGGGTTTTCGGGGAATTGGTATGTGTGGTTTGTTGAAACAAGGTAAAAAAAAGGAAATGTTGTGCCCACCTGAAAAACGTACCTGCTGCTGCTGCTGCTCACCTATTTTCTATCGTAATTTTCATCTTTTCTTCCGTTGCATGATTTTGTTGGTTGGTTTTTAGTAGACATTGTTTGTAGCTAAATGGATATTTGACATGGCATGATGGCAGATTTGTTTGTGTGTGTGTTTTGTAGAAAAAAAAGGAAACAAGGATGATGTTTACCACCATCACTCACCACACTATAAAAAACAGAATGGATTTAATATTATATGACGCTATAAAATATTTTTTATATTATTAGAAAGTAGACACGGAGGGATTTTAAAAATGGCATTAAGCTGAGAGATGAAGAGACACTGACTGACTAACTGACTGACTTACAAACAAATATCTCTCTTTTATTCGCCTCTCAAAATCAAATCAATTTTTATACTTGGCATTTTCCTACATTTTTTTAAGACGGACAGACAAACATGGTAAAAAGTACAACCAAATTAGTAAAACGGATGGTCATGTTAATCACAGGGGAAGTTATAAAGTCGGTTACATTCATTGTCAATGGTGTGTGGTATATATGAAAAATTGTGAAATATCCGTTAGGACAATGTAGCATAAAGATTTTTTAGGTAAAAAATTCAACGCATATTCTAAAAGTAACAAGATGAAAGAAGGAGGAGGCATGCTGCTGGGTTTTTTACTGCATCTCTTATCCTGCAGAGCTTCTTCCTTATACAAACGGCATGCAAAAATAAATTTCAGGCTGGGCATTTTTTTTGGGAGAGAGAGAGTATCAAAATATTATTGTTTGTTTATATATTTTTTACTGTTACATTGCTACCATCAGAAAGACTACTGACACAACAATGTATTTACATTTTCTCTCTCTTGTCTTTTGTTTGACTTTTTATCATGATCATTTTTGTGTGTTGGTCTGGTTTTGATGTGACGATACATTCCACTCTATTCACTTTGCTGTATATATGCTACTCCACCCAAATTTTTACTTGAGAGCATATTGCACAAAGCTTTATGATGATCATTCGAAAAAAAAAATTGCAATCAAAATCAGGCGAGCAGACAAAGGATTTTGCAGATTTAATAAGTTTGACAAGAAGGACACGACGATGATAACCAAACTTACAAAAATTATGTGAGGAGGAGGAGGAGGATACTGAAAATCTCTCGTGTTAAATTAAAAGCAAACCGGTGTGAAAATAAAAATGAACCTTTTTGCTGGCCATTTCCTATCAAAAAATGGGTAAATTAATTTAGAAAAAAAAACATGTAGCTATATTCTTGTTGGCAGACATGGTGGTCTTTTGATGATAAATAAATGCAGAGTCAGTTTGTGGAGGGATTGAACTAATAAAATATACTACATCAGAGAATGAGATGAATGGAGGGATGGAGCATTTAAAATGCTAAAACTCTCTCTCTCTGGCAGACAGACAGACAGGCAGAGAGAATATAACAACAAAAGTAATAATAATGGGCTGATCCCTCCATCCGTAATAATATCCCATTATACCCATTCATACAGATTGAGCACGCATTTTCTTCTGACAAAGTTTTCATGATGAGAATACTGAGGACGACGACGATGATGAGCAGAGAGGATCACAGGATGATGAGGAGGAGGATGGGGATATATCTAAAGCATTTATTAGAAAATGTCCCGTTTTATACTTTGCTTACTTAATATTGCGTGCATTTTGTCTCTCTCTAATCTCTCGCCGTAGTGGTTTTTCCTCATGCTGCATGCAAGCATAATAATAATGCATTCATGCATTTTATAGCAACATCATCAACAGTGGTCCTCTCTCTCAAATTCTCTTCTGACAAGTCATACCAGAGATTCAACAGACGAACAATTTTTAAAGGGAAACTTTTCTGGGCAAGCAACAATGCACAAAATGTTCATTGTCGATGAATACTGCTCTGCTCTGCATGATCATCAAACCCAGTAATGATCATATCACATCATCATCATTATCCCAACCAACCACCACTACTCTTGCCAGAAAGGAAACTGCCTCTGCTCACTCTCTGGTGGTGGTGGCTTGGCTACAAATATGTATATGTATACATGGCAGACAATTTGGCTATAATAACGGGTCACTTTTTTTTATATGACCACACCACGATTACAATGCAAAATCCTTTTTTTCAACAGTCTATCTGCCCATCCATCTCTCTGTGAGGTTTTTAGGTTTATTATGCATACAACAGGACGCCATGCGACAACAACAAAACAAGTCATGCATGCTAAAAAGTTTTTTTTTTATTTTCTGTGGTTTTTTGTCTGATGACTGTATATATATATAAGCTTGTTGAATGAGAGCAGAAGCAAGGACACTTGGTTTATAGGAAATTCACTTTGATTCCCTTCTTTCTCTCTCTGGTTGGTTTGTACACTGAACTGAAAGAGAGAAATCCTCTGGGATAGTTTGAAAATTGCAGGGATTTAATCAAGATTTATTATTATGGTTGGTAAGTATATAAAATGAATGGAATGAGAGAGAGGGAGAGTCCAGAGAATCGACAGAGAACCAAGTAAGATTATTTTATGCAGGAAAGTCAGTCAAATGTTTGTTTGTAATATGTGGAGTCTTTATTGCATTGCATTTTCTCATGTTGATGATGATGACGATCGTCATCTTCTTTGAAGTTGGAGAAAATCCTTGGAGAGTTGGACAGACAGAGAGAGAGAGAATCAAAGTCAATACCATTATTATCATTACTCCATTTAAACTCTTCTTCTCTCTATTTCCACTTGACTGACTTGGTAATCTGAACCGTTTTAGTGCTTTAGACTGGCTGGAAATTGGTGGATAATAATTATTGTGAGTGAGTGTGTGTCGTTTGCTGCTGCTGCTGCTGCTGGAAAAGTTAAAAGGACCACTTTTCAGAATTTAATCCCATTTTCCATGTATGTATGTCTTGTGTGTGATGGGTACCTATTTTGCTGTTACTTCGGGTTTCCTCTTGAAAACATTTCAAGTTTGCATTCAAACTTGTCTGATTTTTTTGTGTGGGCATGTACTCAAATGACTTTTTAAAAAAGAATTTTGGTTTTTCTTCGTCTCAAGTCAGAAATGTCCTTGTGTCCCATTTGTACCATTCCGCCTGGTGCTCACATGTCTCATTTAAACTTGTTCCTTCTTTTCTTTCTTTTGACATGAGAAGAGGAAGAGAGAAGGTTACGAGCTGACCACATTTTTTTTACTTCTTTTTTAAGAAATAAACAGGCCAATAAAATGCGTCATTTATTTGTAAAACTTGTTGGTAACCCTGGTTGACAGTTAAACACTCTTTTGTCAAGTCTCTCTCTGCTGGACTGAGGAAACTGGTCCTTTTTTTTATTAAAAGATTTATTTTTGGATAATTTTCTTATTCATTGTACTTGTATGACTTTGTTCAAAATTAAATAAAAGTACAAGTTTGCAGAGAGACATTTTTACAGTCAACCAAAAAATTCAAACATTTCATTTAAACAGGAAGATTGAATTTTGTGATCATTTCAAATGGCGGTAGGGGTAGTTTACCTTTTTATTTCTTTTTTGGCTCAATTGCTTAATACATTTTTTTTGTCTGTGTGCTCATGCAAGTCTGCATTTTCATCATGAACATCTCGTTGTTGGTTGGTTTAACTTCATTCATGAATTTTTACGACGGCCAAGAAGAAAAAAACAATCTCATTTTAATCTCAGGTCACGTCTTCCTATTTTTCTCTCTTGATATCGCCTTCTCTCTTCCAGCTTGTTTTCCATGATGATGTTGATGGCCCGAAACCAAAAGTATTTTATTGGTTTTTTTTCTTCTTGTTTCATTTCTTGAAAGAAAAAGTGGAGGCTTATGTGTGTAGATTTTTGCCTTCTTTAAAACATACAGAGCCAGACAGACAGTTTCACAGACTCTTCTTGTTTCAATCTTCCACCTCATTCCAGCAAGAAAAAATAACAAGTATCTTTTTTTTGTATTTACGAGTTTCTTCACATATTTTTCAACCACATCCTCCTCCATAAAAATTCAACCTGCCTGGTTAAGACCTTGACTTTGGCTGCTACAGTAAAAACAATATTACTACTTGCTTCCTCAAGTTTAAAAGACGGAACTTTATTTTATTTTATAGCTCTTCTATGACTCTTCATGATTTTTTCTTCAAGATGGAAAAACAACAAAGGGGACTGAAAAGAATGTTGAATCATTTGAAATGACGAAGTATATAAAAACGCCATCCCTCTCTATATTTTCCTTTTTCTCTCTAGTTTGCTTCTGCTCACGGGTTTTAACAAGAAGGGAAATGGAGGTGGAGTTGTAAGTAAGCAGCATCAGCGACAATGACGAAGAATTATGTTCCTTTTTTTCTCTATCTTCAAAGAAACCTCTTGTGTAGATACTAATCTATATACTCCTGCCATCTCGTTCTCTCTCTTTCTTGTACAAAAGCGTATCTGCTTACTTTTTTTCCACCTGAAATAAAAGAGAGTGAGTCAGGCAAATATATATAAATCGATCCATTCCAGAGTCTCGGGTTTTTTTTTCTTTCTTGAACATATTTTTTTATATAGCATGCTCATTATCTTGGTCATCGTGCTCTCTCTAGAAAAGAAAGAAGGAAGAAAATAGCCGAAAGCTATGTATCTTGGAACTTGACTCACCATCGCCGCCGCTGCCGCCGTGTAGTCAGTCAGTCAATTTTGAAAGATAGAGAGAAATAGTCCGCCAGTTACAAAGGAACTCGCTCTCTGAAAAAAATATATTTCTTTCTTGCTTCCTTACTTTTTTCCCCTCATCATCCAATGGTCCAGCCAAAAAAAAAATTATAATAAGAAGAATGAGTACATCCAAATGGGCAAGAAGAATGGAAGCAGAATATATTTTTCTCCGTCCGTATATATAGCCCATATAATTATGTATATCCGGGTATACCACTCTAAGGAATGTACCTCTTACGACCAAGGGAGTTTCCACTCACTCACTTTTTCTTAATGGTTCTCTCTTTCTGTCGTCCATCTTTTTCTTTCTCAAGGTTGCCCTACCTACCTAATTTACTCTCCGTACTTTGTTTAAAAAAAAGGTATTCTGGAGAGATTCGGTCAGAAAAATTATACTCACTGACTGACTCAGAGAAAGAGACGGAATCATTATCGTCGTCGTCGTTTCTTGAAAAGAGAGAGAGACGAAAGAAAATTATATGGTAATGATGATAATGGTGATAGTAAAGTGGTTATTATATCTTTTTCTTCTTGCATGTTGTAACATGTGTGTATATTTTGTTCTTCTTGATGATCATCATCATGAATACCCTTTTGTGTGACTAGTGTGGTGGTGGTTGGTTGTGTAACCGGAGAAGAACGGGGAACATGAAGAATGGTAATCTTTTCAGATGGCAAAAGAGAATCCTTTCAAAAAGATACACAAACAAGAGATTCATAAAAAGAATAAGAAAAACAAGCGGAGGGTTTTCAATTTCTTATTCTCTGTTTCGTCTTTTTTAAAAAAAATAGTACCCTTCGTCTCCTCCGCAATAGGAACAAAAGCAACGTGGAAAAAATAAATATGATACTTGCACGTTTTATGTATACGTTTATTATTTAGGTTCATATGTAAAAAAGTATCCATATCGCATTTTTTTCTTGGTATCCTTATGGTCCATTGTACAACTCCTCCTCCTCCTACAACCAGAGTGGCATTAACGGCACTAAAGCGCTCTATCTCTCTCTTCAGTTTACATTACTTATTATTATTATTATTACTTTGCTTGATTGAATATGTCTAAAAAAAAAGAGGACGACGACCAAACAAGAAAACGGGATCAGAGAAATAATACGCTTTTATTTTTCTTCTTCTTTAAGTAAAGCGTATTTACTCATTTTCTAAAAAGATTTTTTTTCCTTGATGTTATCACAGCCTTTTTGTACACACAAAACCAAGTGGTTTCTCTCTCTCTCCGGAGGATGGAGAATTCATAAGAAAAAATAAAAGACGCTCCCTTTTTACATTTTTTCTTTCTGTACACTTTATCAACATGACCATCATCTTCATCATGAGCGTATTTTTTTACTAGACTCCCCGTCGTGACTCACTGAGATTTTTATTTTTTCAAAAAGAAAGAACACTCTCTGGTCTTATACGTTTTAAGAAAAGTAGTTGTAATCATGGTAATAATAATGATTCTAAAAATACAAGTGGCTGGAAAAAAAATGATATAAACAGATAGACGGACAAACCATTCTTGTGTATAAATTATACGCGCTGTAATAATGTGGGATACTAATTCTTCCAGAAAATATACATCTTCGCTTTTTTCTACCCCACACTAGTGAAGCCAGATGTAGTTTACGATCGGTATATGATCATGTGACATGTGTGTGAATATTTTTAAAAAATATTTAAATGACAATGATGCTAACGAGAGAGAAATATGAGAAGACGGAGGAAAAATATAAATGGGAGAACCAGATGTGGCATATTATATTTTTTGGGGGTAAAAAAAATATGAAGAGATGAAGAAGAGGAGGGAGATGGATGATATTTTTATTTTAGTGTGTCATGGGCTTTAAATGTCAACTTGCATCCTTCCTTGTGTCAGTTTTCAAGTAAAAAAAAATAAAATTAAAATGTATTTGGAGTAGCGCTAGTGGTGGTGGTGATGCTGGTGGAATATAGATGATTTTCATATAAGCCGTCAGGTGACAACAAACAAAGTGACAGTTGGAACGGTTAGAAGGGGAAAAACACAAACTGCATCATAATAATATTTTGATGCATTCGACCATCGTCATCATGTCACATGTAGTATTCATCATCTTGTTATTTTTTTTTTCGTCATATGACATGTGAAAATATACCGGTGGTAGGCAAGGTCATAATCGTCATCGTCATCGTCGCAGTCAACATTAAATGCGACATGGAAAATGTGTTGCGTTATATACAAAAACATGGTATGCATATTATTATGGCGAAATACCCGGTACAAAAAAAAAATGGTACCACACTTACTACTCTCTACTGCATTTTTATGTCCAGGAATGGTACGGTAACACGCCAGGGTCTGATTTGACATGAAACGTGATGGAAAAATGGCATGGTTTATAGGACGACAACGACAAAACGGTCGACATTGATTGAAGGGCAAGGGGAAAAAAATATATTGGTGCCGGTATATAAATTCAGCTCGAGCGCGTTCGCGACATTGACTCTTCTCTCTAACTTGAGCAAACAAGGTGGCATGAAAGGATGGAAAAATGATTTGTAATAAATAATGGGGGTATTTTATGGCGATTTATTGGCGATAAGGAGAAAAAAAAGGAAGTAAAAAAAACCAAGTGTAAAAAAAAATGTTTGATGGTTAATGCAAATGCAAACAAGGTGATGGGGTGGTGGATGGCGTTTCATTTTTTTTTTCACGTGAATAGAACATCCGGATTGGAAGGATAAATCGGAAGTTTTGAACAAGCTGGTGGAAGAATAAAGTATTCTGATATCATGCTCATCATCTGCTCTCTCTGGCAGACGTGCACCTTGATTTATGACCATTCACCGCCACCATGTAAATATTTCCAGGGAAAAAGCATTTTTTTTTCCTTGAGGGTATCCTTGATGCTTGTGTTTTGTATGCGAAAGAAGAGTCTATATGATTATTATTATGGTCCTTAAACATTTTCCGGTTTTTTTTATCAAGTTTCCTTCCAAATTTTTTTTTGAAAACTGTACATATATTTTTTACACAAGCTCTTGTAGTACAATGTCTATATGGCCTCTCTCCATCTCCAAATTATTGATCCATTTTCGCCTCCTACGTGAAAAAAAAACCGAGTGCCTGTAAGCGTTTGTTATAATCACTGACGAGAAAAGGTTTTTTTTTGCCTTGACGTCTATACAGGGGCCTGTCATTTGAAGGGCGCAAAAAGCTTTGGAAAAAACATGTTTTGTTGGGTTTTTTACCCGTGTTCCTTGGGTCTGTTTTTAACCTACCTACATATTATTATCCGCTTACATGGGATTTTCTAGTAGGCTTTTCACTTGAGCAGGTAGAAAGAGGATGATGATGATAACAGGAGGGCTCTCGCTCTTGTGTTTGTTACCATTTTCAAAATAAAACCATTGAAAAGATCAATAACGTCATGTACCACTGACGTATGAAATATATTTTTTGGTGTGGAATTGATTGAAATTGGCAAGGACACTGGCATCCAGAAAAATTAAACCCGGGTTTCTGGTCGGTCTACTTGCCAAATAAAAATCTGCTTTTGTTGTTATTATTATTTTTATTACCTTTTAAAAGAGGTGAGATGATCAATGAAACGTGTATGACATTTGAAATCTGGATAAATAATAATAATGTTCGCTGTATTTTTCACGGGTGGAGAGAGGCAATAACATTTAGAATTTCTGGGAATATGTATGACAGGATAATATATTTTGAAGGAAAGTTGAAGGTTGTTCAGGTACAATAAAATGATCTTCTGGCTTCTATTGCTGCTGCTGGTGGAAATATAAAAAAAAATCAAACGAGCTTTGCTCCACAGAGTTTTTGATAGTTCACGTGGAAAAGTCACGTTGGTTGAGCGGATAGAGAGAAGGAAAAACTATTTTCAAAGGGAAATTCTCTGGAGTCTGTTTTTGCAACCAGAGATTTTTCAAGGTGAGCTCTTTCCACTTGTGTGAAGTTTTTGCTCGTAAGTTTATACAGAGACCTAATTATTTCCAGAAAAGAGGAAGAGAGAGTGATAACATCAATGGAATATCTTATATATCCATCTTTCTAGTAGAATTTATATAAAATACATAAATGTTTTATGACGGTGGCAAAAAAAATTGATTGCGAAATTTCAAACTGGATATGATGATGAAGATGATTTAAGTCACAAAATATTCCAGGTAAAAGTAGATAGCTAGGCAAGAAGCCAACTTATTGCACAAGAATGTCAATAAGTTTGAATGTCATTCGTGTGCGGTGGTATAATGATGCAAATTTTGAAAAGGTTAAAAAATAAAGACATTTTATACTTTATTTAGCAATAAATATATATATGGCTTAAAAGTCGGTTTAGATATTTATTGAAAATCGGATTCCTCCCCAAAAAAAATAATCTGTTTATTCAAAACGTGAATATGGCATAAAAAATGTGTAATCATTTTATATAGACTATTTTTTAAGCCGTTGCCGTTACATTACCGTTACTACATACATCGTTATTCAACTCGCATGGTTGCGAAAGAGAAGTAGTGATGCATGTTGCGCTACACAACATTATCATTTTCATCTGACAACGTCGCAGCCCATTGTGTAATGTAATAGCAATAACGAGCAAAGTCACGAAAATTTGTCATCATCATCTCATCTTACACAGAGATCGTTATTTGTCCCTTTGATGCAAGCATCGCAATAATATTCTATTGTTGGCCGTACTCCTTAACGACATGCCCAGAGTATACAATAGCTTGTTATTTTGTGCGAGTGTGTGGTTTTCGGACGAATTGATCCGTGTCCTCGTCACGTTATAAACGGCAGGGGGAAAACAACCCAGTTTTAAAGTAGTAGCCTTTTGTATATATATTTTTTTTTGAATGCTGTGTTATTTTTTATTAGAGCTGACAGCATTTTTTTTTGAAGAAAAAAAAATGTATAATATTCAAAGTACCTACTAAAGTCATAGTACATATTTCACATAACTTTGTGTTTTTTCTTCATAAAATAAAAGTTTTGACTGTCTTGGGAATTATTACTGGTGTGGTGTTTGTGCGTGTGGGCGGACGTAAATACGGTGGCGGGGACAAAAAACTCGATTATTTTCAGGGATTTTTTATGGATTTCACGTGTGTCATATAAAATAGGATCGTGAAATATATCAAGGTCCAAGAAAGCACATCACTTTTAATGATGACAAGTGATGAGTTTAGTAGCAGAGAAAAAAGAAAGGAGATAAAAAGAAAGACAATAATTATTTGGTTATCACCAAGTTTTCACGATGGATATTTCCCGAGAGCATCTGGTTTCCTCACGTGTGCTCCCATTCATTGTAATGATTCGTGCAAGTGCAAAAAATCACAGGGCATTCTACGTTGCAAAAAGTTTTCATGGTAATTTTTATACCTACATAACTTTATTATAGCAGCAGAGAAAGCACTTATTTGGGAAAAATATTGAATATATTTTTCCTTCTTTATTCTCTCACTTAATATATCTGTAAGTACTTTGGACCCGGTACTGGCATAAGCTTGTTTAATGTAATTTTAAGATATTCACACACATTTCTCATCCTTGTCAGCTAGAATTATCCTCATCGTCTATAATAGCACTCCTCTCATTTTCTCCATCAGACCAACAAAAAGTGGTGACGATGAGAGAAAAGCGAGACGAGACTTGTGTCTAAGTAGTTTGGCAAGAGAAGGTGGGAAGGGGGTAAAATAAAAAAGTAAATTAAATTCAATGCTGCTGCTGCTTTCACCGGATTCTCGGCGTGTTACGAAAAAAAAACAGCATTTATTTTCAAGGACTCAAGCATTTCAGGGAAAAATTGTGACCTGTTGCTAGAGAGAAAAAAGATGCTTTTTGACATTGAGACTGGTGGTTGGTGATGAGGTTTCATGGAATAAAAAATATTTTATTAAAAGCGTATCAGAATCAGTAGAGAGCTTTATTATTTTTGTTATTTTGGACAGTTTCCAATCCAAGTATAATAACAAAAACTGTAATAAATAATATGTGGTGACAATTCTCTTGAAATTAGAATGACTTTTTTTTCCCATCCTGTTGTTACCTTGTTCCATATTTACCTGAAGAAAAAAAATATATCCTTGGCTGATGAAACAAAATGAAATACAAAAAGAAATGCAATATATTTTGTTTTATTAAATTCCTGGCTTTCTCTCCTTGTCTCCAATTTCTCTCTTTGTGCAAATAAAAGTTGGCAAAAATAAAATAGTAAATTATTACCTGAGAAAATTCATAGCTGGAATGCATTTCACATTCGCACAATCGTGATTTTTATTTTTTTGCACAAAAACCGAGTTGCGATATAGAAAGCAGCGCGCATCCATTTTTTTGCACAGCCAACAAACAAACAAAAATACTTAATAAAAAATGGGGATAAAAAGACGTCCTTGGCTGATAAAAAAATATGAAGATGATGAACTACTTGGCACGATCCTCTTCAACATCCTTTTTAATTTACTTTCCAAACGCGTCCTTCTCCAATCCAGAAAGCTGCTTGTTGTTCTCTCTGGAAAATAAAACGTGGCGATGATGATTTTTCTTTTGGCTTTGAAAGATTTATTCATGTTATATGGATTAGATATGCCTATTTTTTATGTTTAGCGGTTAATAATAATAATAATAATAATAATAACAATAATAATAATAAAGCACTCCGATGATGGTGATTGTGATGGACTGTTGTGTAATGGACGTTTTATGTCTGTCAAGTAAGTTACACGCAAAAAAAAGCAGAAGACTAAAAAACATAATGGTTTAGTATTTTACAGGTGAAAAATGAAAAGAATATAAAGTGGTTTTTTTATGAATGAGAAGAAGAAAAAAACTCTGCTTTCTCTCTCTGGGAAAAGTTTGCAGTCTATTTTATATTTTTTCTGGAGAGAAAGTGTTTCAAGTTTTTTTTTCTGAGTAGAAAAAAGGAGAGAGTTAAGTGCATGCATAATGACTACGATGAAGACGACATGGTGTGGCATTTCTTTTTTTTATATTTTCTCCATCAAGATAGTCAAGTAAGTAGTGATGATGAAAGAGAATGCTTTTAAAAAAGAAAAAATATATATAATACACAGCTTTTTTCGTACGCGTGTTTTTAACAAAAAAAAAATTGACTGACTGACGGGGATGGTGGGGAAATGAATATTTTATGATGGAAAGGAAAAAAATAAGAAAGCTTTCACTTTTTCTGAGAGATTGTGTGATGCTGCTGTTGTGATTGTATTTATTTTTGGGTTGGTTTGTGTATTATAATCTAATTAAATAGTTAAGCGGATATAATGTAATGAGGATGACAGGTTGCGCTTATTAGTAATTTTTTTCTTGAGGGGCATATATATTTTTATGTACTGGTAAAAGGTAGTTGGCCTAACGGTTTATTTTTCTATGAAAGGGTAATGAATTATTTAGGGTTGATGTAATTACTTGTGATTATATAAAATGGGTAAAAAGTTTATATCGGTGTTGTCCTGTCACTTGATAATGATAAGGTCGATAACCGCTGGTGTTGGTGGTTTTGAGAGATGAAAAAGGAAAAAAACCGAATTTTGACCACGGACTGACGCATGAACTGGTATTATGGTTCTTTGACCGTGTAGTAATGAGCAAATAGGTATCAGCAAAAAAATATAAAGCTTTGCCAAATTGCCAACGACCCATTTCAGGCAAAGTGTATAAGGCCATTTGAAGGTTCACCGTGTGTGATTTTGGAAATGGCAGCGCTGCTGGAGTAAAAAAAAATAGGTGCCAATGAACGACAGAAAAAGGCGTTAAGGGTAAAAAAAATCGAAAGTGATACGATGATTATATATACAACGGCCCATCTATTTGGAGTGTGCTCCTGGTTATTTTGATGTGGTTTTGTATTTTTTTTAAATGAATGGAAATACCACACTTGACTGAACAAGCAAGAAAAAAAACCACACACAGGGAACAAAATGGGTGATTGGTTTGGAGACAAAAAAATGAGAAAAGGGAGAAACAGAAAATGGAATTGCATGCCTGGGGCAAAATGACATTTTGCTTCTACTGCTGCTGTAACAAAAAACTTTCTTGGAATTAGCCGAGAAAATGTCACAAGTGATCAGAGTCTCTTCATAGAATTGTCTTGTGAGTGGCATTTCAGCTTGATAGAATGGAAGACTATACTGGTTTAGCATGAAAATGAAATTTTTTTTCGAGAGAGTTTCACCTTTTATTATTTCGGCAGGTTTAAGTATTGAGGGATATATAGCTTGTGGAAAGGGCTGAAGAAGAAACAAGATTAAAGCAGGTTTTTTTTCTTCCCTGAAATCGTGATGATGTCGACGAGAATGATCATGAGAAAAAAAAATGGAGTATATATTTTTTCAGGTAGAGAAAAGGAAAAGATGAAAGTTTAGTAAGCGTTTGGGTGTATAGTTCACATTTATGTATTTTTTTCTCAGGGATCAGTGCCATCAACAACAACACAAGTGGAGGAAGAAGTAGAGAGAAAGAGAAAGCTTAGGCATCTCTCTTTTTTTCCGTAGAAAAAAATTTGTTATCATTATTATTAGACTAGAGAGATTGCTTTGTCGTCTCTTTTTTTTTCTTCGTCCTGATGCCAGGCAGGTCACAGGATGACGATGATTGTGAGATTTGGATGGAACTTTTTTTTTTCTGGGAAGAGAAAGGATTATAGATATATATTTTTGTAGAGAGAGTTTTCCAACCCGAAAATATATTGTCCACTCTATCGGCTATACTCCTTTTCATTCTGGTGAACTCTACTGAAAAATTTCCTGAGGGACATTTTCCCCGAAAAAAAAATCCTTTACTGATTTTTCAAGTGTCAGCTTTGATTTCATTTTTTCCTCATCTTCTTCACGAGATCATCCATCAATAAAAAAATGGATCTGGTGGACAGACAGAAGAAGACAAAAAAAATATCGTTCATCCTGTTATGGTGACATATCTTTTTTCTCAAAAAAGTTACCATGGAGATAGTGTTGATTGGTGGCGATGATGAAGATAAAAAAAGGCACACTTTTTTTTTTGTACAAATTTATTACACAGACTGGAACCAACGAAAAAAAAAACTTTTTATATTTCTTGCCAAAGTCAGGTCAGTATTAAGTTCCTCGCATTGCCAAAGCTGCGGGGGTACACACAAAATGTGCCCTTGTAACTTTTTTCTTCGTCTGATTCTCTCCAACAACTTGTGTGTGTGTGTATTTTTTTTACTTGGTCGTCGTTATCATTATCATCCTCCTTGAGAAAAAGTAAAGAGAGAAAGAAAAACTTTTTTTTAAGGAGATGATGAGTACATACTTTACTAAGCCAATAAGCACACACCGCCTTGGATCCGGTTGACATGCCAATTTTTATATCTCGGGTGGCGTTAAGAGGACCACCTCTTATTTTTCGTTCCTCGCCCTTGTTTTATTTTTCCAAGGGAAGAGTTGAAGGAGCGAAGTATAAAAAAAACTGCAAATTTGCAAATAATGAGTTAATCCTCTTTTCCTTTCAGCCGTCCCTACAAAACAAGTCGTATTGGTTGGTGCTGCTTGTTGAGTGGCAATACCCACGTATTATTTCGGGGAAAAAAAGGAGTATAACAAGTGCACTTAAATCATCTTGTACACCGCCGCGTAGTATTTTTATTTGATCGATTTCCTCTTGATTCATTGACATCATCATGGTCGTCGTCCTATAGTCCTCCTCATTATTATTTTTTCTCTGTGTGTGTGTTCTCCTCTCTCGTCCTCATTATTTTTCTCTTGTGATATGCTTTACCCTGTTGTTATTTTAGTAAAGTAGACGGCTTATAATAAAAATGTCCTTTATTTTCGGTGACCATCCTCATCATCACCTCACCACTTGTTCTGTCCTCATCCTCCCTCTCCATGTTAGTCCATTTCCCCTGATCCCAACTCTTGCTTGTTTTTTTTTTCATGTCATTCTACCACATAATTTGCAATCAGCAGCGCACCAGCACCACACACCGTCATTCTCTTTGGATGATGATCCTTTATTTTTTCACCGAAAAAAACCTTCGTTCAACGTAATAATAATACTAGCTGAGTATAGAGAAACCTTCACCATACTACCATCTCTCTATTCATTTTGCTTGTGTGTGACGCAAATGCATAGACTTTTTCGGAGAAAATTAAAATCCTTTTTTCATCCATCCTGTGTGTCTATCTACCTACCTACCTACATATTTCTTTCCCCTGGAGTGTTGTGTTGGTATTTATTTTTGTATTATATATGGCCAAGCTCATCCTCCTCTTCATCAATTTTCTTCTCTCCACACAGGATACTACTTTTCTCTCCAGCAGCAAGATCACAATTTTCCCATTGCATCGTCATTAGCATCCAACCAACCAAACTTGGAAGAGAGAGAGAGTAGCTTAATTTCCACTCGATTAAAAAAGCCTACGGGAGCAGCCGTAAACACACACACACCGCGGCTCTCTTGCTCTAAATATTATAGCTAATAAATTGAAGCCAGTGTAGAGATTTTTCCTCTGACTTTTTTTTTTCTCAACCAATTACAAAAAAAGCCAATGTTTTTTTCTGTGTGGAAAACTCTCTGTGTATTTAAATGAGTGTCACAGAACCAAAGCTCCGTTCTAAAATATATGGGCTATTTAATCACAAAAATGGGCTACCCAGAAGAGAAAACTGTAATAACTCATGTCACACTCTGGAAACAAATGAAAAAAGAATTTTTTGCTAATATATTTTCTACTACTTTCTTTCTTCCTTGTCTACTTTATCATTCAAACCTCCAGAAGAAGAAAAGAACAAGAAAAAAAAATCATCGTTTTTTTACCATTTTTCTCAAATTTCACCACACTGCCCACTGCTTTATGAAAACTATTTTTTTTAAAAACATTTTTAAACACACTTGCTGGTTACGTTAGTAACTTCAAACAAGCTTGTAAAAAGGGTACAAAAATGAAACAAATTTTTCTGTTCTCTTTTTGATGTCAGAAATTACGCCGGAAATTAAGGCTTCTCTTACATATTTTACACGTCTCAATTTACACTTTTGTTTTTTTCTATAGCTCCGGTGGTGGTGGTGTTACGAAAACATGCCACTATACCTACTATATTTTTTGTTACGTATTTTCCCCTTCCCTTTTGTCCTGTTCATTATATCGTCATCACGAATAAGAAATGAAGGACCCTTTCCGTTTTTCTGTAAATGCGTGGGACTTAATACTCCCAAAAGGAGATGATGATGTAAAATGTTTGTTTTTTTTTCTCGAGAAATGTCTGGTAGAACAAAAAAAAGTGCAGTTGGGTTTGTCCTCCTTCTCAATTTCTCTTTTGTCGGTATGTAATGTCCCAAAAGGGGTGGTGGTGGTGATGACGATAATACTAAAGCGTTAGGGCTACTAATGAGAAAAATACGTTTTAAAAATTTATTTTCAAATGGCTTATATATATATGACATTGACGGGTCAAAAAGGTAACAGAAGCAGTGCCACCACTGCACTAGTTATTCAACTGTGAGTAGAAGAATGACGATCAGACGATATTTTTTTTCTTCTGGGAAGCAAAAAAGAAATTAAAGCTTTATGGGCTTCGCCAGATGTTTCCAATTCTGTTTAAAGAAATAAAAAAGAGAGAAAGGATAAATGTTGTGTAACGTAATAATAAGTAGAGTAGAGAGAAGGAAGGAAGAAGAGAGAGGAGCATTGCAAGTGTTTCCACAAAATTAAATCCGAGAGGGAGAGAAATGATGAGAATGATTCTCTGGAAAAAAAAGTAAGGTCCATATATAAAATAGAGAGAGAAGAGGAGAGTATCGGATTACTCTTTTCTCTCTCTAAAACTTGTACATTTATCAAAGCGGATGGAAAAGGGAATGGAAACACTTGTACAGTTTCGAAATGGAAAACTCTCTGCTCCTGTGTGTAATGGAATGATAGAGTAAAAATATATATATATAATACCTAATTTACAATGTGGAGGTCGTTTTTTTTACACAAAAAAAAAGAAACTGCACACACACAAAAATGTGGGGAAAAAGGAGACGTGACGTGCTTTTGGACAAGCTCGGTATAAAAATGTATCCGGGCTTTTTATTGATCTTGTCACGATCTCTTTATTATTTCAAGTGGACTGATTTGGGATATGGTTTTTGGATTTGAACTAAAATAAGCAGAAAAAGGTGGTGTATATTTCAATTTGATAATAATTTTTCTGTTTTGTTTTTTGTCTTTTTTACAGGTAAGTTTTTGGAAAACAAGGATAATAATATTTTTTACGGGGAGATGACTTGAAGGAAGCGAAAAAGATAAGTTGTTATTGGACAAAAATTTATCGTCACTTTGTCACCACTCAGGATCATACATATTTTTTTAAGGGTAGTATAAGTAGTTATGTTGGTTGGTTATCTAAAAAAAATATAGGTGGGTTGGATAGTATTTTGTTGATTGTTTGTGTCGTTATTTGTATTGCTACTGAAGATGATGGTTGTGTCAACACATTTTCTCTGGCTCTGGATTTTTTACTTACTTTTGTGAAGTAACTGTTTCTATTATTGAGCTGAGAGGGAGAAAGTGAGGTGATGACGACGGAGATAGTGGCGTTGTTTGTGTGAACAGTTTTTTTTTCTTCGTCGGATATACATTTCATTACACAAGAATATATCGTGTGTCTGTATATGTCTGCAGGTGACATGTGGACAACTTTTTCAAGTTTCTTTTTTAAGTGTACTTTTTCTTCTTCTGTTTGTTTTCCGCTTGTTTACTTGGATGAATAAATAGAGAGAAAGTAGGAGTAGTGCTGTAAGGATTTTTTTTGTCACTTTTTTTTCCTCTCCTCTTGTACGTATCCTTGTCAGGTTTGGTCAGTCATATAATAAAAATGCATGAAATGTCCTTTCTCAACTCTGGCTCTCTGCTGAGAATTGAGAACAAAGTCACCCACACAAGTGGCTACACGTGTCGTGGTGTGGGTATATATGTACATATTTGTGTAAAGTTTGCAGAAGGCATTTTGGATTTTTGAAGGACGCAACTTTTATTTTTCCGGGAAAAAAAACAACCAGGAATGACGTGCAAATCACACAAAAAAATACGTGATTTTTTATTCAACAGATTTTTGCTTTGCAAGAGAAAAGTTTGTTTTTTTGCAAAAGAGGAAAAAATATATAGCTTGATAGCATGATAGGCAGCATCAAAAGTAACCCCCACCTCAGGTGGCACTTTCTGTGGAGGAGTGGAAATGACAAGGGAGACGAGAGAGGCGAAGTACAAAGTGTTTTAAAGGGAAAAAAATGGAAAAAAAGATTTGTCAATGCCACCAACGTCATCATTCTCATAAACAAGAATAATTTTATAACCAAATTTATTTATTTATTTCTCTCCAGCCGCATTACATTAACTTGATCGTCTGGAGTGTTAAAATTCATAGTGGAATTAACGCAAAAAATTTTATTATGTGACTTGATGCAAAAGTTTTTTTCACCGAAAGTTTTTTTTTTCAAGGCAGTTCATGTAAGACGACAGAGTCTTCCAAGCTAAAAATAAACTTTTGGACGTAACTTGGCCTGTCTTGAGAAAAAATAAACTTTCCTTTCTTTAAATTGCAATTAGTGACTTTTGCACATCAGAAACAGCAGCAGCAGCAGCAACAAACCTTTAAATGGCTACCGGTTTGCCTCGAGGGAAAAAATTATGAAGGCAGTCTAAAAATAATTTTCAGACAAAATTTTTCTCTCTCGTCTCGTGACACCTTCACCCAAGTTGCAATTATGAATTGTATAAGAACATCATTAACAGTTTCGTCAGCAGACAAAAATAACGTAACATTATTTTCTCTCTCCTTTTGTTTCAAAACTTTTAGACTTTTTTTTCTGTTATATATTTTTTGGGGGAAAATAAGCAGTCCTGAGGCCAGTTTTGTCCTTCCTTTGTCTCCCTTCTTTCTTTTCATTTATCTTTGCGGTGTAGTCTTTTCCTTTGTAATATTTTTTTTTCAAAGACTTAAACTTGTACTCAGAAAATCTTCCAGTCTTGTTGACCATCTAAAAAATATCATGTCTCTTTTGTTGTTGTGGAACATCAACCTTGGAAACTTTTCCGTCCTTTCTTGCATTTCTAATCTCCCCACAGGCAAGAGTCATAATATGACAGGGCAGTCTACTGACAAGGGAAAAAGAGGAACGGTTAACCATCCACCCCCGCAAAACTTTTTAATTAGCTTTTTGATTCCACTTTATCACATCAGATTTTACTTTTATGAGCACTTGTTGTTCTTGTTTTTTTTTCATTTTCTTCTAAAAAGTCAACAGGACAAGGGCACCTTTTAAAATATTCCCCCTGACATTTTCCAGCCAGATTTTATGACTTCACACGAGAGAGATATAAAAAAGGATGTGTAAGGTAGCATGGTTGTTTTGCGTGACGTCTATAATAAATAATCATCCTAACAGTTCGATAATGCCTTTTTGCAGTGATTATAGTAAAGTGGCCATCATTGTCCTTCAAATGGGATGGGTGTAAAATCCGAAATTATTTTCCAATTTGTGTACCCCAACAGACTAAAAAATCCATAGAGTCTACATTTATATTATTCCAGCCAATTTTTTGTCGTCACCTTCAACTCGCGTCAGTCACCACGCAAAACTCTTTCATGGTCAGTCATGCAATAAAGTTGGATCAAAAGCTCTTTAATTTTCCTCTTCGTGTGAGTCTGTCTGTCTGTCGGAGAATCAGAGAGAATCTCTCTCTCTCATAAAAAGTTTTTTTTTTTTGCATGACATTCACCTTGATACAATATATTTTTCCTGGGTTTGTTGCTAAAAAAAATCAAATACATTTTTTTATGTTCAGTCCACACGCGCGAGGTCAAAAAGATTCTCTTTTCAAGTTCATTTTTATTCCATTCCAAAAAATTAGAACTGGCCCGACTTTCGGAATTGCGTCACACTTAATTTTCCACGGATTTTTTTAGGTAGTCAATAATAAAAAAAATGTAATTTCCTCCACTTTAATTATTTAGCATTATCATTCATTGAAATGATAAGGGAGGAGATGATGATGAGTCTGATGAGTATATAGAATTATAGCTTGTCTGAAGGGAGATGATTTATTTTGATGTCTGTGAGTGTACTCGGCTGATTGACAGCATTTTACCAATTCACCCTTTTTGAACTAATGCCTTTCCTCTTTAATTAAATTCTGTTTTGATGAAGATGGTGATGATATGCAGATTTTCCATCCAAATCATCCGATTTGAGTCTGCGACGGAGCGAGAGAGGACTATTTTTAGTATATTTTTTTTGGACTATTCATATCCCAAGAGAAACGAATAGAATGGCCAGAAGCCACTAGTGTACTCGTTTGATCAAATATATCAAATCAAATCATGCATCCCTTCTCGCAATCATCCTCATCCTCTTCATTACACAATTAACAATTCTCTCTCTGTCTATCTCTATCTCTCTCTCTCAATTTCTGCTTTTGTTTGCTAATTTTCTGACTCTTGCGAAATACTGCTGGCTATGCTAGAGAGAAAATTGGCAGATCCAATTTCACCCAATAATCATCATGATCATTTTATACACAAGAAGTTTCCAGCTTGCCCTTAATTTTTAAGTGGATTTCCACTCAATCAGCGCAAGAACAACACCAGCACAGTAACTCCTGAGCTCCACTCAAATTTCCTTCAAAATTTTCAATATGTGTGTGTGTGCTGCTTTCACCCTGCAACTTTCACCACTCTCTCCTCTTTCCAGAGAGTGATCAGCAAACAAAATCTGAGATGGTGAAGTTTCCTTCTTCCAAATATTTATTTATTTTAAATGCTTGTCTACTCCAAAAACTTGTTTACCTTTGGACCAACAATCTCTCACAAGCTTCAGTATCGTCATTTTGTTCATCAAGCAATGAAATTTGATCAGCTTCTCGTATCATGATGCTAAATAATCAAGATCCTTCTCTTCTCATTCTTTTCCCATCATTCTCATCACACTAGCTTGGTGAATGTATTCATCATTATTACCCTCATGTCATTTTCATCCTCCTCGCCTCTTTTCTCCTCCTCCTTTCCTTCCTCGATACTGTTTACTTTTGACGAGAAGCAAGAGCGTCTCTCTCTCTCTCCGTTTTTCTCGATTTGACTCAACTTAAATATTTGCCTGGAAATATATATATATTTTTTCCAGCTTTACTTACACTTTACAATGATCACTCTGTCTCTCGGGTTCTCTTGGAATTCTATTTAATAGACAATTTAATTGATAATTAACAAGAGAGAAAAAATAACACAATAGTAATTAAGCACCAGCAGCTTGAACATTTTGAGTCGTTGTGTGCATTCTGCCAGGAAATGAGAAAAAAGGAGCGAGAAAGTGTACAGCAGCGAAAGGAAATTGAGACGAAAAAAAAAGTTGACCTCGAAACTCTCAAAGAAATAAAAAAAGGTAGAAATAGCAGCAGCAGTCAACTGTGCTATTATTGCAGTTTATTATCTGACTTTTTTTTATGTAAGTAGTAGCACTTTTTAAGATGATTGCATTCCCAAATCCCTGTTTTCTACTTGGATGGGATATAAGAGACGACAAGAATGGGAAATTCTCTTTCTCTCTTTTTCTATCTGTTTTTGTCATTTTAGTAATGCGAAAGTGGATTGAAGGAAGAGGATTTAGTTAAGTTGGAAAAAAAAGTCAGTCTGATATGTGTATATATTCTTTCACACGCGACGTGGCAAAGAATAGAGAGTAGTGAGAAAAAAATCGATTTTCTCTCTCTCTCTCTCCAGCTATCTCTCTGGCTGTTGTACTATATTTTTTATGGACGGTAAAGCACACAACAAAAAAAACTGTGAGAGCATCAGCGAGAAAGAAAATGATTGGAAAAGAAGAAAAGGTTGATCTAGAGAAAAAAAGAATATGTTTAGCAGATTGGGAAAGAGAGAGATAGCAAATACAATGGATAAAGTTTTGGGGTAAAGTGAGAAAAAAAAAATCTTTGTTGCACAACTTGTTATTAGACCGTCTAGGAAAGGTGAAATGGTATTCCAGTGTAAAGTTTAATGAACCGAGTTGTTAATAATTGTACGTATTTGTATTTCCTTTATTATTATTATTATTATTGCTCATCTCTCTGGATAGAGAGAACGTGTTAAAAAAAATGATTATATGAGCTTTATTGATTGCGCAACATCTCTGCTGCAGTATAATAAACTAGACAGAGGTATGTTTTGGAATAAAATAGAGCTAATCAAATATTGACAAAAAATATATATGTCGCTCCCTAATTGAATCACGATCTATATCTCTTATGTAACTTGTGTATATTGTCGTATGGTATGTGTTAGAATTTTATTATTATTTTTTTCTACACAGTTGATTCCATTATTCCAGAGAAATTGACATTCCTCTCCATACAATCTCCACTTTCTCTAGTAAATCATACTACAAAACTTATTTTTTGTGACAAATTGGAAAGTTGTTATCGGTGTTGAAATGTTACATAAATTAACTAAAAATATATTTCTTCTGCATGGATCACTTTTCTGTTGAAATATTTTTTTTGTTCGCTCTCTCGTGTAAATTCTGCTTCCTTTTGTTTTAAAAAAACACAGAGTCAGTGAATAAGGTCAGTAAAGTCGAAAAGAATAATTAGATGAAAGGATTCCAAGGAAAAAAAAGGATATTTTCCTTTCCCCGTTCTCTTTTATTTTACTGCTTGTAATCCTCCAAGTAAACGGCGTGATGGAAAGTGATGACGATAATGATAATGATTACAATTAAGCACTCCCCGACATTGTTTTATTTTTTTTCGGGGAAAACAGATCCAATGATGATGATGTTGCTCGTGTTGTCCTTGATTGCCCTGCTCATTACGGCACTGCTCACTTTTTTTTATGATCCTTTTGCTCGTGCAAAAACCTTGTTGTGTTTTTCTAGAAAGTAGACGTAGATAATTACGTGTTACGTTATACAGATCCCTGCACAAAAAAATAAATGAGCAGATAAGGTTTCCTCTTTTTTAAGCAAATAAGCATAGTTATATTTTTTTGTTGCGGAATTTTCTCCTTCTCTCTCCACTTTTTTATTCAACTATTTACTTAATTTAAAATAGAAAGTAGGGAAAAGAGAAAGTAAATAGGAGAAAGTAGCCCAGGTTTTTTCCTTATAAAAAGAAGAATGATGATGATGAATGATGCGCAGAGAGATGGTATCCCTTATATAAAATCCAACTTACTTTTTTACCTTCAAGTTTTTAATTAGACGAAAGCAACCATCATGATTTTCTACTCCCGTGTGTTGTGTAAGGAGTAAATAGAAAATTAATGAAAATGGAGATTACATAAAAAAAAGTAAAATGCGCTACTGGTTATATATATTTTTTTACAAAACTTACTAGGAACTGTATTGAGATTTGAAATTGAGATGGTTGCACAATAAAAAAGATGATGATGATGATGGTAATCTTGGTGGTATTATATGTATGAAAGGTGACAGGCAACAGTTGAGAGATTTGCAATAAAGTTTTTGGTCATACATAAGCTGATTTACAACTTTCACTCTGGTTACCTTTAACCTTTTTTCTTGGTTCTTGTATTGTACCAGTATATGTTAGCGCCCACTTGTGTGATTCCTGTTTAAAATAAATACTTGAACTCAATCTTTTTTGTCATTCGTTTTTCTAGAGAGAAGAGTAAATAAAGGGGAAAAAGCAATATTATTATCTATTATTGCGATTTCCACGCAAATAAAACCAACAACCAAATACCCTGAATGCTCTCTACCTTGACTCTCTCTCTCTTGGCTTGGCTGGTGGTGGTCCTTGAACTGTCTGAAAATCAGAATAAAAAGCTGGTGGATCATCATCGTCGTCAATGTTTGCCACGTGCGCTATCAAATTTCACTCTCAACTTTCGCGAAAACTTGTTCATGTTTTAATTTTCAAATAATCCCGTGCGCACTGATGAGCTGTTTTAATTAGGAATTTTTCAGGGTAATAAAAAAAAGATTTATTTTACCTCCTCCCCATCCACCCTATTAGAATTTTTTAGAGATCCTTTTTATTCCGAGAAAAAGGTGAATGGAAAATTAAACTAGGATTTTGTCAAGGTCGAAAACATGATCATTTTTTTTCATCCGGTCAACAATATTTGTGTAGTTACCTGAGTATATATTTTTTTTGAACGAAAAACAAATTAGCGTGTCCATCCACCTGCAAAATATAAAATGGGTTGTGTGTCATCATTCGGATTGATCTACCCACCTCTTCTGATCTCCGCTCTTTTGTGTGCTGTTTGGTGACGAAATCCAATTTTGTGCCTTTTTAACAATCACAAAAAAAAAACAAATTTGGCCCAAGGATTTTTTTTAAAAAAATGATCCAGATTTCCCATCCAAGCGAGTCCCCTTTTAGCGTACCATGAAATAATAATCTCCGTATGGAAATTTTCTTCCGTCGCTTTCTCTTCTAGTTGTCATCCCACGCGTCCTTCATTTAACCAGGTTATGGATTTGCGATGCGTCAGTAGTGGCGAAAATAAAACGTCTGCTGGAGATGATCAGATAAATTAGATCATCATCAAATCAGCGGAGAAGACCTGCTGCGTTAAAAATAATGATGTGTGTAGATAGACAGACTGTAATAAATAATTATGGGGCAAACTGACCCAAATTTTCACGAAAATTACCTAGTCCAGCTACAAAAATTGATGGTTATGATGATAATAGTCTCTGGTTAAATGACAGGAATGTTAAATCGTACAATTAAAAATATTAAATTCGACCCACATACGCGACAGAAAACGGGCTTGAAAATAATATTTTGGGCCACCTAATCACATTAATATTCGCGTAATAACATTATTGGCCTATCTAACAAACTGACAATGAATAATGATGTTTCTGTGGTCCAACCAAGTTTTTGCGCTTCTTCCTTTCTCCGTGAAACCTTGTCTTCCACCCACGCAAAATTCATCTTAGCATATCCGCACGTGTATTTCTGTGGTCTTGGCCTGAATGTTTTGGGGCAACGTGCATATCCCTTTCTCCTCACAACCAGGAAAAAAAATTCCTACAACCCAGACGGAAATTTTTTTCCCTCGACACAGGTGCATACCTACACATTATGCAAAAAGTATTTTGCACTTGACTCTCTCAGACAGTCTGTCTATCTCTCTGATGAGAAAAAATATTTTTTTTCACAAGGCTGCTCATCAGTTTGCATAAAAAAAATATATATCGCCCATATATATTTTTCAGCAGATTGAGAACAAATGAAGATAATACTGCAGTTTTTTTTCCCGTTTGATATCATCTTGTAGACATTCTCCAGGCGAAAAACTAAATGCACATAACGTGCTGGAAGCAAAAGGCAGGATTTAATAGTAGCTTTTTCTTCATCATCATCCATTCAATTCACGCCAAAAGGCGTGGATATATCCATACATGGCTTTTCCCTTGTTCTTTGCTGCTGCTGCTGCTACAACTGCCGCTCCTTTTCTTTTGTTGGCCTACTGCACCATTTTTCGGAGATTTTCGATTTTCCTGGGAAGGCCTTGAAAGTAATGTTGAGAGAGAAAGACACAGACAGACAAACATGGGCACACAAACACGGCCACATATATAAAACCGACAGAGAGATGGATATAACATTTATACTCTCTCTCTGGTTGGTTGTATGCATTTCATTTTTTTTTTTTCAATGCTAAACTTTCCCCATTGCCATTGTCATCACATTCTCTCTCGTTCGTCGCAGCAGAGAGATAACCTAATAATAATAATGTGTGCTTTCTCTACCAAGTCATTGTTACAGTTTCCATATCAGATCAATGAAGATGATAGCCCCATGCTGGTTCGGTGGTATACTTTTCTTATGCAAGCTATTATTCAAAGCTGTGGTGGTGCTAGTGGCGAGAAAACTGAAAACTTATTGTTTGTACGTGACCAGGTCCGACCCTACCCAAAAAAAGAAACCTGACCAATGTCACCACCTATTTTTTTTACACACAAGTTTTTTGGGAAGAAAGTTTTTTTTTACAAGACTAACTTTTTTTTAAAGTTGACGACGACGACCAACAAAAAAGTCAATTAATAGTCTTTAGGGAAAAAAAGTGATATCTTTTGGATAAAAGATTATAAAGCTATTGTAAAAATGAGGACACAAGGAGGACATAGATTAGATGAGGACATTAGATAATCGACATGAGTTTTATCGAAAGCGAAATAAGTTAATGATGGGGAAACTTGGGAAAATTGTTTCATGGTCATTCTGATCATTGATATTCATTGCCACCACCACCACCGCCACCATCATCGTTGTCGTTTTCTCTTAAAAGTGATCATGATTTTGATCACTGAGCCACAAAAACTTGTGCTAGCTGCTATTATGTCACAAGAAAACAAGTATTAATGATAATGACGATGTTGTTGTCGCTGTGGTGGTGGTGGTAGTGATGGAGGTGGGATCGTTACTCATTTCCTCGTTCATTTCATAATGTGATCATCATCATCATCAAGATGTCCTTGTCATTAATCCACTGCGACATCCTTCTCCCTGGAAGCATCCGCTACTGGTCTATCTCCACCACCAGCATACATATCGCTTGATTATCATTATTATTATTGCAGACTTTTTTTTTTTCTTCTCTCTCCTCCTATTAGTTTGATCGTCCCATCTGAACACCACCTACCCCCCCCCCCCACCCTTTCCCGTACAAAAAGCCATAATACTAATGGTTTCCGCTCACTTGACGTTAATTACTACTGCTAGCAAAGCAACACTGTAGAAAACCAGCAGCGATGAGAGAGAGAGAGAGAAAATACTCATTTTCTTTTCGCAAAAAATAATATATATAGATATTCTAGCGAAAATAAAGTAGAAAAAAACTGCAGTGATGATGGTAGTGGATTTTCTTTTTTGAGAAAAAAAGACTGCAGTAGAGAGGGAGCTTTCTCTCTCTTTCCAGCTCCACATTCATTTCCGTTTTTCTTTTCAATTCAATCCACCATCGTCAGCAGAAGCACAGCAGCTGTAATGAGAATTTTTTTTCTCTGTTGGAAGGTTACATGGCTTGGCTTTCAGCAGGAGAGAGAAATGGAGGTTTTTTTTTCTGTAGAAGATCTTACAAGGTCAGCAGCCATTCATCTGAAAATAGTATCCGTCTGCAGACACAAATCATCCAAAAAAATATGATTGATAATGTCCATTGATGCATATAAAAAAACCTGAAGTGGGCCTGACTTTATATTTATGTAACACAACGTTATGTCATCCAGACCACCTGGGGTGATGTGAATTTTGGGGAAATGTGAGAAGCCAAAAAAATATACTACATCTCTATATCTAAACTGCTCAACTTTTCTTTTTTTTCCATTCATCATCAATTTCTCACCACCCCAATTCTCCATTTTTATTATGTGGACTTACTCCACACACGTTCGTATTTTTTTATCTCTCTTTTTTTTCAAGAGAGACACAATCCTTTTTTTCTTCCTTGTTGAACGAAAGACATTTAAGCATTTTCCAAGATGATATAATGATAAGACCAAAAAAAATAAATGTTTAGCTTGGCTCACTGACTCAATGAGCCTGACCTACATTTTTTTCCCTCTCAGTCAGTCCGTCAGAAAGATACGCCAAGAGAGAGCGAGATAGACAGATAGAACCTTTTTTTCTTTTGCTGCATACTTGACTCTTTTATTTTATCTTTCTCCAAGAAAAAATATATACAGCCAAAAGAACTTTTTTTTATCCTCCTACTATTGAATTTTACATTGGTTTTTTTATTGCTTTCTTTCCCGCGTCGCATAGTCCTATCGCATCGTCATCCTCTTATCCTTTTTTTCTATCTCCTCTCGTCCTCCTCCTCCTCGTCGCCTCTTTATATAGAGCGTACAGACTATGGCGGAGAAAGTTTCAACTCGTTTTTTAGCTTTTGGGCTTGTATAAAAAAATTCAGGAATTGAGTAGTGACGGGTATAGAAAATAAATGGAAGGTGAAAAGTGGGGAAAAAGAGAAACAAATTTTTTCTCTCTGGCTTTCTTTTTTAAAAAAAGGATAATAGTCACCTTGTATACATAATTTTTTTTTCTTGTTCCTCTTTTGATTACATTTTTTGGGTGGGAAAAAAAGGGTCATGGATGAATGGTGTGAGAGAGAGAAAAGAACAATGCATTAGTCAAATAAGACCTTGAAAAAACAGAGAAAGACAGAAAAAAAGTGTACTTTCTCTCCATTTATATATATTTTTTTTCTGTCAACGGAATGAAAAGAAAGCCAAGAGAAAGCGATGATGACGATGATGATATAAAAAAGGGAAGCCAAGTGGAATAACCCCACCAAGTGGAAAGAATGGGGAATGATGCCACTACTTCCAAGCCATAAAATATTAGAGGAGATAAAAAAAATTTCTGTGTGTGTGGGGCTTTTTGCTGAAAATTGCAATAAATAAATTTTGTACGTCATCCGAAAATATGTATGTATATTGAAGGGAATATAAAAGGGAGCTGCAGATAACTGAGATTTTTCTCTTTCTCTCTCTCGGTCGGTTTCAGTGTCACTGGGTATACCCAACCAGTTATAAATAAAGTAAAACGGTAGAAGAGAAAGTTGGAGAAAGGTACATTGGGGAAAATGGAAGAAAGGATTGATATGCAGCAAACCAGGTTGACTGGATACTACTCCTCTAGTTATAAGGATCGGATAGTGGTTTCGAGGTTGTGGTGGTCGCGTAAGCAAAATGAATGACGTAAACAGAGTGAAAGGCAGAACAAAAAAAATTTGAAGCTTTACTACTGCTGCCAGACTGGCTGCAGGATTTTTTTTTTCTTATTTGTCCTTCAAGTCATCTGGGAGTCTAATAATAAAAATGTTTGCTTGATTAAAAAAATGGGTTTCTAATTTACATTTAATTTTTCTATTTTGGGTGAAAATAAAAATGATTATTACTACTTAACTTTCTACCTACTTATTTTTTTATTATTATTACCTGCATTAGTACCGTTTTCAACAAAAACAAAAAAAGTATTAAGAGACTACACTTGACCCACTTATTGTTATTGTTCCCCAGGAAAAAATAAAAAGTTGTCAAAAAAAGAAAGGACAAATTTTAACAAAAACACAAATTTTTACAAAAAAATAGTCATTTTCCCCTTTTCATTTTCCAAGTGGTTTTACACGGGTAAAAATTGTTTTTTTTTTTGGAGAAAGTGGTTTCCCTAACAAGAGAAAAAACAAACAAGAGAGAAAAATGTTTTTTTTTTTCACTTTGTTGACCGTGGTGGTGTTTTCTGTTGTGTTTGTGTGTGCACATCTTGCATGTCCCTTGGAATTTACAAAGTCATTTATAATCCTTAATGGAAGAAAATGCGCTCCTCTTTTTTTTCCAGTCTCCCAAAAATACGTAACACACACGTGCACTGTTTCTTTAATAAAAAATAAATATAGTCACAAAGCTTATGGTAACCGTCTTGTGTGTTTTTTGGAGAAAACGTAAAATTTGGAGAAAGCCAAAAAGAGAGAATATATTTTTTGCTTCTTCCCAGAAAAAAAGTGAAGGTCTTCCGAGAGAAGATGACGACGACAAGGGAAACTTATTATTATTATTGCTGTACTGTTGCAGCTTACAAGGCCATTTCATGTCATTAGAGAAATATTCGGGTGCGGTTCATTTTAAGAGAAAATACGGTGAAAAGAGTTGTAATGGCAGTGGCCTAGATTTTCTCTGCAAAAGTAGCAGTTGGTGTATACAAGCCCAGGATATTCTATTGTGATTGTGAGTAATGTGGATGTTGGGAAGAATAGAAAGATGGCTTGTATTATTATTCTGCAGCTTATTTTGTGTAGGAAGCAAAGGGGGGGGGAGGGGGAGAGGAGACCTTGGAAAAAATTTTCTTTTTAGAGTCTCCTCGTGGAAGAAAGAAGAAGAGAGGCCATAATGCATGCGTGCATGCATATTACAAGAGAGAATCCTAGGGAAAATGCTCGTAAAAAAAAGTGAGCAAGACAAGAGAAAGCTGTGCTGCTGCTGCTGCTACAAGCAAGCTGTTCAACTTTCATACTTGGCTTTTCCAAGTCGTCGTTTGGATTTGGCCTTGTTGCCTTGGCATTAAAATTATAATAGGGAGAAAAGAGAAAGAGAGAAAAAGGAAATTTCTCTCAGCAGGAAATCTGATGCTGGAGAATATTACAATGGCCTTGTTCTATGAATCTAAAGAGAGAAAGCAAGGCAGCATAACAAGAAAACTTTCTTTTTTTGGCTTGACTGGACTTGAGGAGAAAGATAGATAGGGAAACTGCAATGTTGTTATTTGGGGGGAAAATGGAGCTGCTTTCTCCGTTTTGTGTGCAGTACTTTTTTTTCTGGTCCATTTGCCAAAACAAGCTAAATATATATTTCCTGTTTGGTGGAGAAAAGAAAAATGGATTTTTTAATGGCTAACTTGAATCTACCATTTTTGGTGGAAAAATAAATAGAGTTAACTTTCTCTTCTCTAAATTTAATTTCTCGGGTTTTTTTGTGCCAATCTGTTAGCTCAAGTGAAACTAATGGGGATAGAATGTTATTTTTTTTCTTTGGCTTTCTCTCTCTCTAAACTTATTTTAGAAAATAATTTTCTTTTTTGTCAATTTACTTTCACCGTGTGTGTGTGTCATGACACGTTTTTAGTACAGAGATCAGGTGTCAAGCCAACTTTCTCTTTTTTTAACCCTTTAAAAAAGACAATTTATTTTCCCAGAAAACATATTAACCTCATTATTTTATTAAATTATAATCACCTTGTCGATTCCACTGTTGCTGCTAGTAAACTGCTGTGACGGTTAGAAAAAAAGGAAATGAAGACAAGACCAAAAAATAATACGTAGGTAGTTAGCTCTGTGAGGTGAGGTTTGGTGACAAGGAAATAAAAAAAAATGGTTCCTGTTTTTTTCTCCTCTGTCGCTTTCCACCTCACTCCAGGGAAATCAGCGAGTGGAGTCACTTCAATAATAACTGGGGAAAGAGAGAAGAGAAAAAAATGACAGCGAAATAGATGATGATGCCATTTTATATTGCTTTATTATGGGTGGGGGGTTAAGGGGGAGGGGTAAAAATATATGTAATTGTTTTGGAATGTAATTTAATTTAATATTTTTTGTTTACTTTGCAGACCAACGCCAAAAATCGAAAACTGGGAGCAGTAGCTGCTGTGCAGGGTGCTGTATTTTATAACTGAAGAAACCTATGAAACCGAATATTATTATTATTATTATTATTACAATTACTACTACTACTACTATTATAAAATTGTAAATTAAGAAATAATTATACACAGGCATATAATTATTATATACATTACCTTAAACTTCTCTACATGATGATTATAATGATATAGAGTTAGATTTAACGGTGTACATAATTATAATTAAAATTCTCTGAGAAATGTGTATATAAAAATATTATGTGTATATCGTCAACTTAATTATTATTTGTTTTCGATAAGAATTATTTTTTCCGGATGAATCGCACACACGAAATATGTCATGGGACGAGGACTACGAACACGAAATGAAGAAAATATTTGCAAAAATAAATGGAGGGAAAAAAGTTAAATTTTAAAAGAAAATTGTTAAGGTTATCATGGTGATGATAAGCTATCCTAATTACACCTTTTTGCGTCAATTAAAAAAAACAACCACCAGCAAAAATAAATTATCATTAAAAGTTAATTATTATTATCATCAGAACAAAACACATACTCTTATTGTACATTTTACAAAAAAAGTTAATTTCAAATGATAAGAGTTAATTTGTAATTATAAATGATAAGGTGTAAATTGATAAGGAGTAATTAAAGCGTAAAAAATAGTAAAAATTGTAGATATAAATAATATCTCCACACAAAATAATGTAGTACATCTTATATAATGCATGCAAATGTTTGTAAATAATTTAATTGATCATTTAAAAATTTACTTTTTAATTATTTTCAAGAAAAAAACTCTCCATTTTTTCTTTTGTTTGTTTTCCCCCCAGAGGGGGAGGAAGGGGGAAGGGAAATAGGCAACAATGAAGATAGAATGATGAGTTTGCTTTTTTGTACGTTGTGTGGGCCAGACTGTGTATAAAAAATCGTTTAATTATTATAATTTAATTAGTAAACACTTGAGTTAATTTTTCTTAATTTTCGCTGTAATCGTCATTTTCAATCGTTGTCGTTGTAAACTATCAAAAAAATCTAATTGTAATTATTCGGTATTACTAATCATAATATTTATAAATAATTAATTGTCATGGTTTTACTCTCGTCTAAAAGTACATAGCCATCATGATAATAATAATAATAATTAAGAAATCTACTACTAATTATGATAATCATTAAAACTATACATCACGGACTTTTTTTCATGTAAAAATTTTTTGTTTGTGTTTTAAGCGTTTTATTTTCTTCGAAAGAGAGCATAAAAAATATTAAAGTTTGATTGAACCTATTTAATTATCACTACCATTATAATTTAATTGTCATCGATAATTGCGCGCGTGTGAGAATGGCTGAAAGAACAAAAAAATAAATAAATACCATATTTTTTCCTCGCTGATGAATGGAAATAACTTTTTTAAATGGAATGAATGCACACAAAAAACCAAAAGAATAATTTGAGTGATAACTGATTAAAAATTATACTACGAAAAACTATTGGCGAAATAATACAGAAAAAACGACACAAAATTATCTTTTTCCCCAAAAAATAAATGAGACGTGCGTGGCGAATGAAATTTATTTCTTAATTGCTACAATAGTTAACTTATCGTAAACTACCAATTTAACTAATTATTCCAGTCTATCATTTTATATTTAACTCTGTATTATTATTATTAAATATCTTAATAATAATCAATAAATGTCAATATTTAACAAACAATTTTTGTACCCATTTTTTGTCCTTTACAAAACTGTTGAGAAAACTATCAAATTAATTGTTTTGATTAATTAATTAATTTGATAAAAAAACTACTAATGATCTCCTCCTTAATTGATCATGTGAGAGAAAAGAAGAGATGATTAAATTTTAAGAGAAACACACGACAAATCAGTTAAACAGAGCGAAACAATCCAGAAGAGTTTTCCAGACCTATTTTTTCCGGAAAACTTTTTTAATTTTGTTTAGCCGTTCTACTTCTTGCTGTGCACATAAACACATTTAATTATTATTATTATTCCTACTTAAATTGTAATTAAAACTAATGCTACATCCTTAAAAAACCCGTAACTTTTATGCATGGCGTTTTTATGCTTCTTAATTAACATCAAATTTAATCATAAAATTAACTTAAATGGTCTTCGTTTTTTAACTGTTCTTTCCATGTCGCATAAATTATTTTTCAGTCTTGCTTGTTTAATTGCTCCTTTTTAACAAAACGTTAAAATAAAATAAATATATTTAAGTGTATACGATCCAATAAAGATAAACATAATTTAAATATCATTCATTAAATTAAAAGGAAGCTTCAACAAAAATAAATCCTGGTCTTCTTAAAAAAATATATCGGCGGCGTCGTTTAAAAAAATCTCTGTGAAAAATCCCATCCGAACATTTAAGCCATTCATATCCACCCACGCACGCACGTGACACAACACAACAAAATCAACATACATATTTAATTATAATTAAATAAATTGGCAAAATATAAAATATTGGCTTATTAAAACATTTTAAAAGAAAACTTGGTGATAAAAACGTAGAAACAACGTTTATTTTGCTAACGGACAAGAAAATAAAAAAACAATTAACCGAAAATAAAATGAAATTTTTATCACAAAAAATGTGACATTGATAATAAGAAACTATTAAAATCATCAGATATTTTTTAACTATGATTATGTTAAAAATGCTAATTTTCACTTTACCCCAAAATATTATATGCCCGTATTTATTTTCCTGTTTGCTGATGCTAATTAGCTTTTCAGTCAATTTTAATCTAACATCACATTTAAATCGATAACTAGTTTAACGAATATTTAAAAATAATTGCAAACAATTAAATAACAAGTCATCATACGTCGTGTCCTCGTCTTCGTCATAATTCTCGTCGCCGCGTCATTTTTTTCTTAAAAAAACAACCAAACTTTTAAAAAAGTTAATTATTTCGTGGTAATTAAAATATATATCTCGCGCATCTTTTAATTTTGTAGGTTATAGCCGTTTAATATTGTGTATAAAATAACCGGTTAAGAAAATATATAAATAATTAATTATTATGGTTAATACAAACTAGATAAATTTAACTGTAAATACTGTAACCGTCATCGTTAAAAACAAAAAAAATATATATCTCATTCGAATCATTATGTCGTTAATTGTTCGTCGTCAATCGTCGTAAAATTTGTAAAACATTTAACTTAATTAAATGTAATCCATTTTAAATGTAAAGTGTACATTTTGAAGAAACTGAATTGGGAAAAAAATGAGAAAGTTAATTGGGATTGGAAAACGAAAAAATTAAAGTTGTTTAAAAAATTAAAATACGAAGAAAAAAACTTAATTAATTAACGGATTTAATTGGTACTTTTTTCGAAAAAAAATGCAGGGCGTAAATACACATACATTACTACTAAAAATCTATATATTGCTATTATAATTATAATTAACTATCATTAATTTATCAATGTCGTATTACAAAAAAATTACAATTACAAATTTAACTATAGAGAGCGTAAACTGCGTAATTAACTTGTCATAATTTTAAAAAAAGAAGGATTATCATCAAGAGAAGAAGAAGAAAATAATAAACTGTGTATTTATTATTAACTACGGCTAAAAAATAATTACAGGATGGAAAGTTAATTAAAAAATTTCCTAGATAATCATGTTATAAATTAATTGTCATTTATTATTGTAATTAATTAATTGCCACGAGCGAGTAGTGGTGATATAAAAAAAATAACGATGATGTGTGTAGATTCCAGCAACACAGTCTCTTATTTAATTATTATAATTATTATTTGTCATTTAATTTGTTCACCATCAAAAATTAATACATCGTGTCATAAAAAATACTACTTTTACTTTGTAATTAACTGTTGTCCTCTTTATCCGTATTTTTCATACAATGTCGTTAGTTAACTAGAAATAATTAATTGTTGTTCTTTTTTCCGGTATTATCATTTAATTTTTCGCAGCAGTTAGTAATGCAATTTTAATTACTCTTTAGAAACGTATTTATTAAGAACTTGTGTACTGAGCAACTTTGTTTTTTTATTACTGATCATAATAGTTTATTTAATTATTATAAACAGATACATGTGTGTAGTTAAATTATAATTATCTCATTATTAATTAAATCATAATTAAATGATAGTTGTTTTTATCAAAGAAAACAAAGTTTAAGAATTTTTGAACTGTGTATTTAATTATTTGGTCTTCTTTTCACTTAATTGTCAATTAAAATAATTTTCCCGTTAGATGAATTATTGCAGAGCTCTGTATGTAGAGCAGAATGGCATGAATGATTAAATGAAAAATGGTGATGATGAAATGATTATTAAATATTAATTATTATAATTGTTATATATTATGATCCAGTCGTTAAAAATGAAAAAAATAAATAAATAATCGTCGTCGTGGTCATCGTGTATTTTTTTGTAGCCCGCAAATGAAAAAAAATGAAAGCGTTTAAAAAAATCAATTATTATTATTATTATTATTATTATTCTAATTAATTATCAATTATTACTATCATTTATGATTACCATTTTACTGTAATTATTATACTATCTCTCTCTCTCTATCTCTAATTAATTAAATGATGATTATGATGATTTTTAATTTTTAATAATAATAAAGAAAAATACTTGTCGCTTTGCGTGATTATAAAAATTGAAAATAATTTGTCCACTCGACTTAATTATTTCCATTTTAATTTTTAATGTTCAAACTTTGTGCAAATTTTAATCCATTCATACAATCAATTCTTCCATTTCCAAACATATTGTTCGGAAAGCTGTTGGCGGAAGTGCCTCCACATGTCTGTTTGGGATCCGCCAAACCGGAAGTAGCACATGAATTAATAATGGCGGCTTTCGCTTGATCAAAACTGATGCCAGGGTTGTGGGTGTACATAAGGGCGTACATTCCCGCGACATGGGGTGCAGCCATGCTCGTACCGGAAATTGCTTTGTAGGCGGTATTAGAAGTCATCCAAGCGGATTTGATATTTTCCCCAGGGGCGGAAACGGTTGGGGCTACCATTCCGTTAAGGGTTTGTCCACGACTGCTAAAAGAGGAAAGGGCATCATTCGAATTTGTGGAGCCGACGCTGACCACATTTACGTAGTCCCCGGGGGACCCAACAGTGCCGCAGTTGGGGCCACTGTTTCCAGCAGAAAATACGACAAAAATGTTCATGGCTCGCCAACTGTTTATTATTTGCGTGTAGGTCGCATCACTTCCGGATGGACCACCCCAGGAGTTGGAAATCTGAAAAATGTTAGTTAACGGCTAGTGTTTAATGGGAAGGATGACGGTTATAATATGATTTTTATTGGACATACGACGTTAGGATGCTGTTCTGTCATAAATTGGCAGCAATCGGTGAGGGTACTCTGGGAACAGGAACCTGAGCCTGTGCACGCCTTGCAAGCAACAATCCTCGTAAAACCACCTGCCACCCCGGTTCCAGTTACCCCAGCTATTGTAGCAGTAACATGAGTTCCATGACCGTTATCGTCGTAACCGCTTGTTCTTTTGTTGACAGCGTCCCTCCACCCAGCTAATTTCATGCCTCCAAACGCCTCATGACTTATTCGAACGCCAGTATCTACCAAATATATTTCATTTAAAATATAATTCCAATTTTGCAATTTAAATTATATCATTACCTATAACGCCCACAGTGCAAGTTGCCCCTTTTCCTTGTTGCCAGACCTCAGGAGCATGAATTTTTTCAACGTTCCATTCAATAATATCCGCATTTATTCCAGTTTCCGTATTTATCCGACTCTCTTCAATCACAGGTCCTTCCTCGACAGGTCTATGAATGTGATAAATTTTCTCCTCGTGGACCATCTCCACATTGTCAAAACTGGCCACTGCCTCCGCCAACTCCTTGCTCGCACCTTTCACAAAAATTTGATTGCTTACCCAAAAACTCTCATGACGCCCCTCAGCTTCGCCTTCCAAAAACTTCAAAATTCCTGATTGACTTTCCTTCGTCATTAGTTTCAGCTCGTCCATGAAATTTTGGTGGAGTTCAACTCTCTCGATTTCCGAACTGCCACTTCGAGCCGTCATGTCAAACATGTTGAGGACCTTGGATGGCTTATCTTTGAAGGTTATCACGATATCTTTTGTGGCGCCTTCCTCAGTGCCAAAGGCTTCGGTAAGGTCTGACGCGATTTTATGACTGTTATCAGAATAGATGGAGGGAATCCCTCCAAAAACTACTCCCACCAAAATAACCCCTTGTAATGAAATCATCGTTTTTTGTCATGAAAGCTGCTCTGCTATAACTGGCTTCCAATTGGATATTAAATTAAATTGGTTTCAAAATCAATTAAATATTCGTTTCAGTTTAAACATTTAATTTTTTTATTACGATCTACTTTTTTCTGTTGCTTTAAAATTATTATTGTTTTCTTTATAAAATCAATTATTATTGTGCATGCCACATTTAAAATATTTAACGTTCTAATTATTTTAGTTACTGGTTTTCCTTGAATACTTTTTATACACATGCTTTGCCGATTTTAAAATTATTTGTTACATTAAAATTTAACTATTTATTATTATACGGGACAAGAATTATTGCTTTCCTTTTAACTTTTCTGCTCTCTTTAAAAAAATGATTAGCTAAAAATAATTTTTCATGATTAATTTTTTACGACGATAATTTTGCTCTGATTTCCTGCATGCCCTTCTTATACTCCAGGTAGCGCAGTCCCACATATCTAAAAAAAATCAATAACAATTTTTTTATTGCCTACACGTGCCAAAAAAATTTAACTACACAAGCAATTAAAAAATTATTTTATTTTACCCAGCAAAATCAAAATCGATTGTCGAGTTGTGTGCCTGCACAACCGCCCACAGTGTCCAAAACAAATGACTCGCTGGAATGCACAAATCCACCCACCGTTCAAACTCCTCTTGAGTTCCATTCTCTTCCCCAAAATGTTTCAAATATTCGGCAATCCACTGGCGTCTAAAGGCCGCGTCCGGACAAAGACTAAAATCTGGATTGTCAATGCCTGCAAACTCGTTGAAATGATTTCCCAAATCGAACGTGACATAATTTGGCATGGCGTACTCAAAGTCGATAAAGCTCACTTTGTTCTCTTCCGCGTTATAAATCACATTCCCGAGAAGGATATCATTGTGACAGAATGCCACCGGAATATTTTCCTTTTCCAGGATACCCCTCAGCTCATCCACGTCTATTTTCGCTTGTTCCAAGGAATACCCAAATTCTGACTGGAGACGTTCCGCTAAGCTCGTGTTTGTTTTAAGGATTTCCTCGTTAAGCTCATAAAATTGGGCCATTTTTCGCCAAACTAGAGATTGTACCTTGGTTTCTCCCGGTTCGGGGGAAAGGGGAATGGTTTTGTGAACTCGGGCCATTTCTCCAGCGACGATGGGATAAACCGTAGGACTTCGACAGGTTTCCATTGTCAGGGTACAACCGTGAATGAATTCGTACGAAATCCCATTTTCGAACAAGGCATAAAGCTGAGGTCCACACTTTTTATTGTGGAGCAGCTAAAAATATATATATATTCATAAGCTGGCTTAGTCATTTTAGCAAGGTTATTTAACATTAGCATAATTATAATTACAGTCATCGTGTCTATTTCTGCTTGTCTGTCAATCATCAGATCCGTATTGGCCCCGTACACTTTTAATATCACCAAGTCCTTCGGTTCTGTGACGAGGTTGAAGCCTATCAGCTTATTAGTAATCCCATCCGTGAACATCTTTTGAAAAAAATATATAATATTTATTGTCAGCATATTAAAATATTTTAATTGCATAGTTAAATTTGTCATCAAAATTCCTTTTCAATAACAACATTCCATTTATTAGAATTATTTTATGTTTACAATTTTTTCCTGCTTACTTTTGACTTGATCTCTGTTCCATTTTTATCCCTTTCCTCGATCCACTTTGGTCTAATGACGCGAAGGATTTCGATCGAGTCCTCGACCAAATTATCCTCCCGGACGGATTTTGCAATGCGAGGAATTTCCACACCTGACGATGTCATGATGCTCGTTTTACCTTCCTCAAGTTTCTAAAATATATTTTTTATAAAAACTCAATCAATCTTTCGAAAAATAAATTGTTATACAATCCACGTGGCAAAATTACTTATTGCAAATCTCTATAGCAAAAAAGTACTTAAACCACTGGACATGCTCATCTTTGTCTTAAATGTCAAGATGAGCTAAATAATCAATCCTAATTGACATTTTATCAACCAAAAAGCTGACTTGACTGATTATGTGACGAGTCAGGATAAAATGACTGACTAAATAAAAGGCTACATACCTACTTTAATGGCATGTGTGCTCATTTACACACGACATGCGTGTTTATTTATATAAATGCCTATACATAAAATATAATGAAATCATTATCCTCGTTTGCAGCAGCGATACCAAATCCGTTGTTTTTCAT
>JAHZMV010007361.1:0-19721 GCA_027743765.1 Coecobrya sp. COE2
GTGATTTAGTTGCCCATCAGCGCAGCATGAATTTCCAAAGTCATATAGTTGCTCGTGTTGGGGCAAGTTAACTCAAGACTTTCCATAGTTAAAGGCTCATTTACCGTTGAGTCATGTGGGCCTGTATCAAGCCTTACGAAAATGTCAAGCAATGCATAACAATAAGAATGACGTAAGCTCATAAAAAGGACGTAATATTTTATATGGTAATCTCTCAATATTTTAAACTGTTAGTTAATTTACAAAATACAAGAGTTTAGATATGCAGACGGACAGAGTAAAATGTTTCAAAACAAATGTTCACCTGGATGAGGTGATGACGGTATATACGTATGTGTAATGCCTTGCTTTGCACTATTAATTAACTCCGTCTGATAACCAATCACCTGTGCGTGTGAGGATCATGGGCATGTGAAATGGCTGTTGTAAGGGAAATGTCGTTTACTGGAAGAAACTTACTAAGGTGATGATAAGTAGCAGGTGAATCTATTTTTGTTATTTATTCATAATCTGGATTAGATAACCGAAAGGAAAGTGGAAAATAAAAGAGAAAATAGTACTTACCCTTCTCCGCAACCATGGAACACGGGTGGTCGAAGAGGTAGTCACGGAATGTGTTACACGCTGGATCCGAACTTGGCTCACGACATAGACAAGTCGGATAAAAGTAAGGGAAGGCTTGCAGCGTTCTCAGCGCTGCTTGACACTTTGTTATCGTTACAGTTGAACATGCAACTAGAAAGAAAAAAATATCACATTATTATTTTCAGTAAATATACTCTTACCTTTACTTTTACACCAACAACCTTGTTTTATAGGCATCTAATTTAATGATGTGTAAAGGCGAGGTGAGAGTCCCTTTGAGTTGAAATATAAATGATGGAGCCACTCATTCATCGCATCATCGTGTTAACATGTACAAGCTGCTTTTTATGTTATGCGTACGCATTTTCGTATGCGGCAAAAGTGATACTGTCGTTAGCAACCAGAACGAATACCACTTTCTCCTCCGCACGACAACAGAGGGAAACCACTTGAAAACGGTGATGATGATGATAAGCCAAAGTACAAGTAGCTTGTATCCTCAAAGTATCATATCATGACATCCCATGTTTCAATTGTTTTCCTCTTTGAAAAAATGTAGCCATATTAGTAATGTACACATATAAAATGCATGACTAAAGATCAGATGGATAGGTTACTAATAAAAGTGGTTTTGATGTGAACGTTGGTTCCTATACATGCAGTGTGTATGGTAGCAGCCTTTTTTGCGGTTTCATTTGAGTGAGTTGGATTTGACGTTGCCATGATGATGATGTGCACACTGTACACAATTATATAGCCACCAGTATCATCATCGGAACTCTATGTACTTTCCCTCGTTCTAAAAACCATATGCCACACTCGTTCAGCATAATTGCAAGTTGAGCAAGTCAACTCTAATAAGCCCATGATGTCACCATTTGTTCTAATGCTCGGCAGAAGCGTTTCTCTAAAAAAAGTCCTTGTCTTCCAATATGCTCATCTGAATACTACAAAGAATGTGGCCTCCCTCACTCACCCTCTCCTCTCGAGTATGTTAAAGTGTGTGTACACTATGCCGCTGCTGATTAGGACAATCTGCAAATTCTCTGAAAAATTATGATAGTATGTTGCCAAGATAACCTCACTTTTTGCGGTAGTAGTTAAGTACTAGCAGAACAACATCCGTTTCACATTATTCCTCAGACAAAAAAATGCACACATTACATGTACACATATACATAGGTATACTTACACACAGATCAACATCAGCTAGCGAAGCTTCTGCTACGTACTTTGGGTTTACTTACCACCACCACAGAAGCTGGTCACATTTAAAAAGGAAACAGAGTGTGACTGTAACATGGCAGGCGAGATTATGCATTTTAAATTTCATGTAATTTTCTGACATGTTTTGGAACCATATTGGTTGTGGCATGGTATCGCATGGCATTATGGCATGCCATGGCATATGACTTTCTCATCTCATTCACTACAGATTACCACAAACAACTTTTTGGCTTAATATTTGAACAGCAGCATACTTATGGCTTTGTGTGGGTGGTAGAGACCAAGGAGATAGACAACAAGCAGTTATGTGCTTACCTTAGTTTCCATTATTATTATAGTCGTCTGGTCGCAGTATTATTATAATGTAATAATAAAATTATATTATCCTACATGTATGGTGGTGGTGTTTCTGACGTCTAGATTCTATCTGAAATTTCTATTTTCTCAAAATGTGGCGAATTTACCCTCCACAAAAAACTTTTAAGTGTGTATGTGTTTGTAATCTGTGAGGTTGCGGTAATACTTACTGTTGGTGGTAGTGCTGGTGGCACACAATTTTAAACCATATGTGAGCATATCGGGAAATGGGAGAGGAGCGGAAGATTTCTACCGAGAACATAGCATTGCCGTTTAGCACGTGATCTCGACTTATGTAATTCTGTATAGAGCATACCTAAATGATATTAACAGTGAAATGAAGAATTAGATTGTATTCGTTTCTTCCCTCCTTCCCTATTTGGTTTCAGTTTTTGGCAAAAACTATTCCTTCCATTTTCATCATATGATGGGTGACAGCTGCAAACAGATTTGCGTTTACTACTCTCGAGAAGTACATACGTGGCGAGGAGAAGCCAGAGTACTAATAATGTTCCTACCGTCAGAATCAAAGCCACCACCAACCTCGAACCATATGATTGCGCATTAAGATCCCATTATAATATAAACCTATTATGCATAAATCTTAGAGAGTATTTATTATTATGATGCAAAATCTGGTACGTGCTGTTATCGGTGGTGGAAGTGATTGTTGCAGTTATACATATACCCAGATGCTACTTCTGGAAACTGACTACAATTTTTAAACTGTCTACATGCAGTCATTTTTATATTTTCCCATTAAAATGAAATGCAATGTACGTGCTACCATTATGGAGCATTGTGGTAACATAATTCCGTTAACATTTTAATGAAAAATTACAGCTGTCGTTAGCGATTATTTAAGTAGAATGGAAAAATGCCGGAGAGCGTCGCCGTTGACGCGTTTATCCAGCACCTATTCAATTTTAACTTGAGATAAATCGCATAAAGTTCAATGTACCATACGCATATTATATTTAAATACTTCCTTTATGAATGTTGAATGGTTACAACGTTCCTCCACAAAACACCAGCCCTTTTCCCGACATTGTTTTGCGAGCTTATGGCATTGTATTTTGCGTGCTATATGTCACTACAACATTACCTATCTCTTGTCCCTCCCTCCACTTCCTCTACCATCATTCCTCTCAAAGTTCCCCAGGGTTCTGAATCATTTACATTTTCTCCTACTAACCTCCATAATATTTTACAGTAGGCACACTTGCACAAACATACACACAAGCAAAGCTAATGCCATGACTACGTCTAACTACGTATATCGACAACGCCTTCTCTCACTGTCTCTACGGTGTTCGGTGTGCCGTGTAGAGTGTAGGGCACTAAAACAGGTAGACTTCCAGTGAAAGTTCCAGCCAGACAGAGACACACAGAGGCTATTTAAAAACGGATACTATAAACAAAAGAGATACTATGCGCGTGTAGTTTCGCTGTACCCTACAACTACGTAGAGATGTGGAGACCGGTAATTCATACATATATGAACACTGATAGTGTTATGAATGCACCAGGACCTGACTGTTACTGACTTTAACAAAAGAAGACTCTGTGACCATTTTTCCACATGAGTCACTTGAAACCAGCTGGAGGGAAGTTAAATGCAAAAAGCTATTTCTTCACTTTTAAAGAGAGCTGATGCTTCTACATGTACGCAATGTACTTACTACACCGAGTCAACCCATCCATCCGTGCTTTGTTCGTTCTACTACCTAGACACATACATAAACGCACACTTTCTCCCTCTAATCGTCCCGTTATTTTTTGCACAAAGCTGATATGCGATCCCGATCCATATGAAACCTTTATGAAAGGCATAACAGTACGAGCAGCTCTCTTCTCATTTTCTCTTCTCTCTGTGTCCTTTCCCTCTCCCGTAACACTTTGAACGAACGGTAATAGGATGAAAATCCTTGTGCTTTTTCACCTTCCCAGATATTTAATTGCTTCATTCATCACAATCAAAACTACTTGGTTGTTTCCGCATCAAACCTTGCTTGTTTGAAATTGTTGTAATAGCCAGGGTATTAGCAAGTAAAAAAGTGCTGGTAGAACTAGAGATCCTGCCGTTTTAGTTGCTGTACTGCAGGAAAGGCTAGCATACACACAAGAGCGTTTTTTCTCTCTCTGAAACAAGAGGTACGTTCCAAAAGTGCAGCAGTGAAAGTAATACTAGTCCCTTTAGTAGTAGTAGGAGTAGTAATGGTAATGATTGTAATAATAATAATAAAAGTACTCATTTTCTTCTCCCTCCTCGTAGTCTCAATCTACGTCTCATATAATATATTCCTTGCTCTCGTTTTCTTTCTTCTACGCTTTTTGCAACAAATGTACTTTTAAATACCTGCCACCAGAAGAAATATAATTATAATAGCAATAGTAATAATGATAATGGTAGTCGTATGTAGCTATAGTTACAAGTAGAATGTGTCTTTTTAGTTATTATAAAAATGCAGAGGGAAATTTAAGAAGAATAGATGAAATAATAATTGCTCATTTTCCACCTTGAAATGAGTAAATAAGTGTAGTATAGTGGTAGTTAGTTCAATAGGTACTATAATGAACCAGTACACGGAGATGTGGAGGGGGAGTGTGGGGTACTTTATAATTATAATGAAATCCCAAACAAATAATAGCAGGAATCAGAATCAACTTTCCCATCGATTAAAATGCCGCAAATGGAGGGAAAATATTAGTTTAACATTTTTTTCTCTCTCTTTTCTTTTGCACATTTCCTTGTACTTCCTCATTACTCCATTTCTTGGTAGGATTATACATATCGGGCTTTCGGCATGTTAACACATAACACATGCCTTGTGTTAACAAGTGTGAGGTAGGGTTGACAGCATAAGGATTTGCTCATATTTTAACATTTGTTATTACCAAAAAGTATGTAAAATTGCCACGCATGTAAAAATTGGAGTCCCTTAAAAGAATTAGATTGTTGCCCTTGACAAGCAATAATAAGATTGGTTAAACCCTCATTCTAAAGGCGACAAATAAACTTTAAAGCCACCAATTTTTACAAAGAGCAGCAATCTTATGGTTTAAGGAATAACAAATTTTAACGCATAAGCAAGCCCTTATGTGTTAACAAAAAGGACAAAAACCCTGTAAGTATAATCCTGCCCAATTTTATACAAAATGTTCCTTAACACGGAAATTATTTTGGTCCGTTGACGAATGACGATAAATAAATAAGGACATAGATTGAAAAAACCAGCGAAAGTAGCATGCATTATTTGTCTTTAATTATCCTTTATCATGCCATTATTGTGATGTTTTTTTCAGCAAATGAGTACGAAAAAATTTCAGTTCCAAGTTAACTTGATTGTTCCTGTGTGTGTGTGTGGGCTGGTTCCTTGTTGTATGTGTGGGGTGACTGGCGTAAGAGAAAGAAAGAACCAGATGTGCTACTTTTTGTACTAAAAGTACGTATTCCAAAACTGGTACGTTTACTGGGTCTAGTTCTGTAATTATTACTATTTTGGCTTAACTATTTGTTTACTGGCCAATTTGTCTTTTTCTCCAACTGTGATATCACGACAATTTATCTCCTGTCTCTGCCGACAACAGATGTAAAAGAGTTTAAAAGTAAGTCAGACTTAAGTCGCGTCGCGGGAATAATTTTAGCTAAGCAAGCACACATGCAGTTCTCATTTCGCCCGCCCGTGGTTTTTCGCGATAATAATGGTGTGATAAAACTCTTGCAGGACCAAAACCAAGTTTACGATGATGCGTAGATAGGTAAATGCAGCATGATATTGTGCGTATGTCCAGGTAACACTTTCGCGCTTGGTTCTATCCAACTTTTTCATATTGCATCTTAAAAACGCGTACATTCATCCTCAGCCATGTATAAATGGTAGAAGCAACTTTAATGTAGGTATTTCCATTTGTAGGTATTTTTAGGAAGGGCTACCTAATTAATAAATATTTAAATAAGTGTGAAGGAAGGAACGTCGAAAATCCTTTTCTTCTGTTCGTTTCTGCAAAAAAGTACGTTGTTGTAAAGCGCAGTAGCAAACAAATAAACAAGTTTGGAGAGTGAATAATTTAAAATACCTACCGGTATGCTTTTCGTTTCTGACGAAAGAAGGGCAAACCAAGTTCATAATAATAACGCTGAGAAAATGATGATGTGGTTTGTGATTGCATAGAGAAAGGGAGAGAGAGAGAAAGTAGAAAGTAAATAGCACAGTAACATGACGTCGTATTGATTTTTTTTCTTTTTACAAGAAAAAAGAGAACAACGGTAGAGTACAGGCTAGTTTAAAATTGAATTAAATAATCAATTTCCGTGTTTCCTTAGTGGTGGTAGTGGTGATGTTGTTAAGGAATGTATGTCCAAGTTGAAAAAACACAAATGTACATTTGATTTGGAATTTTAAAAATAGAGCACATACCTCAACCAAACGATCAAATCTGTTTTCATACTTTCCAAACAAGTAAAGTAACCACGTAAGACCGAGGGAAGGGCTTAATTAGAACTTTCATGTGGTCTACCATTTAGCACATGGAAAAGCGTGATTACCTCATAAACATATAAGAATATGTATAGATGTGTGTCTGCATGCAAACAAACCTAACTTTCTCCCTGGCATTTCTTCCTGTTTTTCTTTGCCATGTGCTTTGATGAAATAAATATTATGCGCAATCGATCCGAGCATGAGAAGGTAGACGCAGGCAGACATTCTTCCAAGTTACTATATATTTAATAGGTATGCTTGCCCCACGGCATGGTCTGGCCCGCTTAACTGCAGAATTTATAGACGCTTTTGTATACAGACCGGCGGGAGCGGGAACGCCTCTAAAAATCTGAAAGCATTCTGCCAGGCTAAGGAGAAACAAGTAGAATTACTAAAACCGAAACTACATTATAACTGTGCCAACTTACTGAAGGCGTCATACAAACAGTACCAACAGCATAATGTACTTACATCACCTTGTTGGATATTGAACTTTTTTTGGCAAAAAGCATCCTGTACTTGTATGAATGGCCAGGGCAGAAACAGTCTACCAAAATAATATTGCGTGATAAGGGAAAATACTTGGACAAAAGGAAGGGAACACCAACCAACAAAGCAAAGAACAAGGAATATGGTCAAACAAAGATGCACACGCACACAAAGTACAAGCTGAGAGAAAAACATTTTTTCGCCTAAAAACTTTTTTTGCGTAGTTCTGGTCCGTCATCATCATCAACGTAGTATTTCCATATCGTGGTATGACTATAAAATCAGCGTGTTATAATAATAACGACGGCCAGGCAGAAGTAGAGATATTTGTGGGCAGAGTAACAGATTAAGTAAAATGCACGGATGTGAGTACATCAAACAAGTGCAAAATATATTACGGTATTTACTTATTTAAGGCGTTTTTTAAAATAAGTTGAAAAGCATGTAAGTTTATTAAAAATGTGCACACAAAAAGCAGGAACCTATAAACAAAATTTTCCCTTACTTAATTCTTCTGTTTTGTTGCAAGGTCTGTTTTTCTTTCAAACTTATCCTGGTCTCGTTGGCAGTAGGCTAGTAGTACGAGTTGCGTGTGTATGCTGCTGACAAAAGATTAAGGTGCTGATGATTTTTTCTTCGTAAAGCTGCGCACCTTTTTCTGTTTCCATTTTATTTGCTGATAGTCCGTCACATTACATGATATTGTTACCTTGTGCCCATTTCATTAGCAAATTCTTTGTCTTATCCTCATTATCTACAATAAAAGTCCGTGTAAATTTGTAAAGGATACACTATGAGTTGATAATGGAAATGGTTAATAAAAGTTCGTGCGCGTTTTACCCCATGCGTAGAAATGCTTACTGTCTTGCAACAACTTTGGGACCATGGAAGATGTATATGCCGATATGAAGAGTGCTCCTGTAATTTGTACTTTTGTACATGAATACATAATGCACACTGTGATGGTTTCGGTGGATTTTCTCAGTTAGATGCAAATTTATAGTTGCGGTGGTGGCATGCTGATTATTTGTTGAGTTGTTATATATTTTCGTTGATAGGATTATATAAATATATATATACATACTAATAGTACATGTATATTCATATTATGTAAAGTATGCAATTTATCCTTTGCAATAAGAGCTGTAATAATAACAGTAATAATAATGGCGGCGGCAGTGGTGGTTGTAGAATGAACGGACTGATGCATTCTTCCGTTGAAAATAGCATGCATGATATTAATATGATGTAGGCCAGTTACATATGTAGGCAACGTGCGTATCGGGAAAGTACTCTATATGCATAATACTTCCTGCACTATACCACGAACAATTTATTCTTCCTTTTGTAGCCTACCTGCCGCAAAACCCGAACAGTGGAGTTGTGTGAATTAAAGGGAACACAATGTAGTATAGTGTGAGTGAATGACTGACTGATGGTGAGTGAACTTATTTGGCTGCTTTACTAAGGAAAAAATTGAAAAATGCTTTCACGGAGTTGATGGTTGTCCGCTTTTGATAGCGTATTTGTTCTGCGCGGTCTGGCTTTCAATCAAATTACATGTGGCATATTTTGATACATAATTTATACCTTGAATAAGATTTTGTAGGAAGAAGTAAAATCAGTATAAAAACATGTGCACGGGGAATATAAACTAGGTGCAAGAATAGAATAGGTGGTCGTTGTACAAATCGTCCTCTATGTTTTTGTTTTGCCCAAATTTCCTCGAGTTTTCAAGCGGTTCAATGACTGAAATAATATAAACGTAGACTGTTAATGGCCCAAGTGAAATCTAGCCTAATGGAGGTAAGGAAAGCTAGTACCATATAATATACTATTCATTTATAAAATGGTGATATTGGCAATGTATTTTATACTAGACAGGTAAATCAGCACTCATAATAACTGTCAGATTATAATAACTTTGCTTTGTTGAGAGAATAACAAGAATGGTAGTTGTGTTGTAAGTGATGGTGACGGTGACGGTGGAACGAGAATGTTTCTGAGGGAAAACTCAAAAAATTTTACCTGATATTATTCTTTCTTGCTACTCTATTCCTTGCTACTCTCTATTCCTAAAGAAATCTATACAACACACTAGGAGCTTTTACCTCCTACCAAGTCATTTATATTTTTGGTAGTTGGTAACGTAGATTGATTGATTTGCTTTTGTTTACCAACTGCTTTAAGAGAAACAGTAAGGAAATCCAGCAGTCTAAGAGATCGCTTTTCTTGCAAGGTAATTGGGTTTGAAACCGATGATTTTTAAATGAGATCAGAGTGAGTTTTGTGACAAATTACACAAGGTACAGCATAAACTCAATAGGTCAAAACCTACCAAGCAGACGGCTAGAATAATTGAATGGCAATTGCGATTAAAATCGCATGGTGGCGAATTGGAGATAACGATGAATGAGCGACGATACAAGCGATGAATAGGCTACTTAAATATATTGTAACAGCACTAAATGCCAAGAAATAAAATCAATCGTATTTTTTATTAATTTACCTTTCTCTGCACCGCAGACACGTGGCACCACCTCCAAAATGGGGTGACATGCTGTGTGATTCATACACGAATCTCTGGCTTGAATACAGTTCATAATGGCAGAAGCAGTCTTTGTTTGGAAACCTGAAGTAGAAAAGAAATTGCAAGGTATTTTCGATGCAGAAAACTCTAAAAAATGTGAAGAAGTATGGGCTCATTTTTTGATAGCATTCTCATTTTTATATAGTTTTTCGTATTTATGTCAGAGGAGTGAGTCTTAACAACTCCATTGGCAGAAATGCGAGTAAAGTATTTATACCGTCTCATAACAAGAAGAATGAAAAGGTGTGAAACAATGTGGTTAAAATGATGAAACCAGAGTGGGCGGAGTAACGTCCCAAAGCGACCCAAAGTGCTGAGTTGAGCTTATCATAAAAGCCAGAGTCCCTCTGGTATCATTTCCCATATCATCCCACTTTCCACTTATCTTCATCCAACTGGTTTTAAGTAACCCGGAACCGGCGTATTCCACCAGCGCTGAATTGTTGGAGGGGAATAATATGAGCATAAAACGGACACGACATGCATAATACCATCATGTTGAGAGAGAATTTTTCTCTTCCCATTTCCTTTTTTGCTCCCAAAATCTCAAAATACTTCCCCTGAATATCAAGTATAATATAATGCACGTGTACTTACATTTCGCCCTAATACCCCAAAAATGTTACATCTATTTACCCTCTTTCTATTGTACATTTATTAAAGTGCATCATCAAACATTGCGCTTTCCTTCATCAGTTTAAGATAACCGGTCCTTCTTAAATGAAAGAATGTAAGGTGAATCATGAAAAAAGTACGAGTCTCGTTCATCCTGCTGAACTACTAAACTCCTCAAGGATATTTACCAAAGTACAACTATAAAATGTGAAGCAGGGAGGAGTGGTAGATATTCAGATAATATATATGACAGTAAACCGAGGTGTCTATAAAATTACCCACCTTGTTAAATATGTCTACCATTATTGACTGCGTGATAAATCTGAAGCCGGAGAGGACTCCACAAACAGTACTTTTCCTTTACTATATGCTTCTTTGCCATCTTTGCCAACCTATTTGGTGTAACTATGCGCACGGTATAGTGCGAAGAGAGCTGTATTATTATTCGTATATACGAAAAAAGACTAGCAGCAAACCCCACCATCAAACCATTATTTTCCGGTGCCATCCTTCTCTCTATCTCTTCATCTTTACGTTTCGTCTATATTACTTTTGTTATTGCTGTATACGTTTAAATAAGTACATAAATACATGATTATAGAAAGAGACGACCAAATTGCCAGCATTTATTACTTTCTTTTTTCTCCTCACCAGAACAACACAGACAATCTTATACCAATGTGTGAATTACAGTGGTGTACCACTGCCTGACTGCCTCTACTCAAGACAAAAACTCAACCTTCTTCCATTTATTTCTCTTTCTCACTCACGCGTTCGCGGTATCCCCTCTCCATCTCTGAAAGAAACAACAAGAAGTGTTGGTGCGCTCAAAGAAGAAAAACGCCGACTGTTCAGTTTTTATTAAAGTGGAAATCCTTTCTTATTTTTAGCATGCCTTTTCGATGCCTAGCTACACGTACTAAAGTTTTTACAGCAACAAGAAAAAGATGAGAAGGAAATCAAAAACATGAAGTGCAATAAGCTTACATAGTAAAAAAAGTGAACTCTATTATGCAATAAAGGAACACTTTAAAAACAAAAAGAAATCCTGTTTATTGAGTACGAGGAGGAGGATAAGAGGTGGATTCTGGAAAAGAAGACAAAAAAGTGCAAAGTGTTACCAGTAACCCTATTTGGAAAATGTATGTCTGAGTAAATTCCCAGGTAGCTGCTAGTATCTCATTTCAGGTTTTCAGAATGGTATAGCGGGAAACGACGAATAATAATGCTTTTGTTTTTAGAAAATAAAAAATGGGTTCAATTTACACAAGGTTAACAGAGTAAAATGCTGTTTCTACAGAGAAGAAACGGTGAACATTCCATACGATATCGGAGAAAAAGGAGATGGTGACGACGATGATGGTGAGACCAAGGTATATACGGTGAAGTAATACAAAAATAAGAAAATGGGCATACATTTATTCCACAACATAAGTTAGTCCATTTTCTCCCTTTTCGTCCCTTCTTGCCCAACACTTTTGGATTGGTATGTAGAAGAGTAGTAGTTGGGTTAGTTGCTGTTGGTGTACCTTGTACCCATCCAGTAGCCATAAATTTTCTTAACGGCAAAGGGAGGACTTATGCGAGCTACTAGAGTAGTAGTAGAAAGAGGAGAGTAACATGAATGAGATGAAGTGACGGAGTTGCCGTTTTACACATAAAAATTGTTCTACAGCGACCTGCTACTTTTCTCTTGCTTGTATGTATGCATCAAGCAGGTTTACGACTCAACTTCACCAAGAGGTTAATCAGACGGAAGTTTCTTTCGAGCAATCTTTTTTTCAAACGAACGATCATCCTTTTTAACAATATTATAAGAAGAAGCTGCTTTTTTATTTTCTGACTCAGACCGACCTCGTTTGCCCTCCACTCACTTGCGCAGGGAAACGACCAAATAAAATGGCATTTTCTAGTGTTACTACCAACACCACAGAAGCAGGCCATGTCAGGGAAAAATATATATTCATGACTTTGTCGTTCTTGGACTTGGGAGTTAAGGAAAAGTTTTATTACATGTTCTACCATTCAAATGATAAAGGGGAGAGAAAAATGGAAGGTGAGTAAGAAGGAAAAAGTGAATTGACAATTAACATTTATTTATTTTGTCATGACCATGCATTGATTAACTGTCAATGGCAAAGAGAGAAATCTCCTGCTCAGCAATTAAAGCTACAATCTTACGAGGTTCAAGTCGTTATAAGTTTTATATGGGCACATTATGTAGATTTTATCGACAGTAAAAAAGGTCGTCGAGTGCGTAAGAAAACGCTGGAAATGGCGTTGAAAATTGTAAATAAATAGTTTTTGCCATAATCATCGTTACGATCTTTATCATCAACGTCATTATCTGCAAGAATAGGGAATATGTTACAGGTAAAAACACAGTTGGTGCCATATGGTCGAGATTTCCTCCCATTAATAATTTTACTTTGGCGCAAGCAAGCCAACAAGTTTTGTTATTTTTGGGGAATGAGCATATCGTCGTCGTTGGAGGTTGTTTGCTTACAAATTGCACAAGGAGTTTAGCACTCTATCATCATCCCCGATTTTAGCATCTTCCTAGTTTCTCCAGTGAAACCAGACCAGTCAGATTAATAAGTTTATTGCATATTACTATTACAGATCGGCATGAATGCATACAAAATGACGGTGAGGATGATGACGGTGATAGGAGAGATTGGAATGGTGGTGGGATTGGTGAGTACGGAATTTCAAATTCCACACCATATTTTCCAACTATTGGAAAGACATATCAGATACCCATCTAAAGGATTACACTCTCATTAGAAGCATTTCGAAATACGGATAGTATTGTGTCATAATCTTCAACATGAATTAGTTTGGTACTAGGGAGAAGAAGGTTATCATACTACTTTTACAGGCAGCATGGAGATGGAATATAAAGCATGCCGTATTTAAACACATTCAAATGTCAGTTAAGCAGTGGAATTATTGGCGATAGAGAGAAGAGGCGCGTATGTATATATGTATTAAACTTTATATACATTAATCTATTTTATTCCAGAGAAATGCTGCAGCCTACTTTTCTCTTTCTCGTTTTCCGCTCATCTGTAATTTCATGTGAACTAAATTAGGCAATAACTCTAGGAGAATTTAAACACGTAGTGCTGGAGAAAAGATAGATGTCATTAGTTTATGTGATAAACTGGGAAAAAGAGCGGTAAGTTGCTGGAGACTTGCCAATGAACACCTGGAGTACTTACAACCGCTTCACCCACCAATAATATTTTACTCGACTATGCTACTTATACGCATAACTCTTTTTGCATCTCAGCGGTTGTTGTAGTGAGGGTCGTGGTGGCACTGGCACTACTGGAACAAGCGACGATAGCTTTCTTTCTTTTTCTGCAAGCAAACTTAACCAGTAGCATGAGCCAGTGAGAAACAGGATGAAGACCATGAAAAGATAATACAAGATGTACATTCACAAGTACAAGTATATGCCACTCGGCACACTCAATGCTCTCCATGGCCTGTTTTACTTTTTGTAGGCATCTTCTCTTGTCTCAGCAGTCGTGTCAGCATTCACTAGGAATAGCAGTCAACGTATACAAAGCTAGCTTGAAAAGAGAGCCAGGAGCATTGATGATGATGGCGATTGTACTTACGTAGCAGGGTGGTTAGTATAGAGCAAATAGTGCAGAGACTTGGAATGTTATCAGAAAGGGAGAAAAGGGAAAAGAGTAGAAAGTAAAATACACATTGTGATAAAGGTACAGAATAGAAACCTCGTGTGGGAATGTATGCCATATATAAGAGAATTATCCATATAAGTACGTGTGTTTTATAAAAGGATGGCATCTCATTTTAAGATTGTTATATTCCGTAGACCTAGTGTTCCTATAGACTGTGTTGTCGTTCTTTTTCATTGGTGTTGCTGGTGATGTTGGTGTCTCCCTTTCTCTGTCTCTTCCTCATAGCAATTTTCTGGTGTGCGGCTTTTCCTGTTGTCAACGGAGAAGGAAGGTGGGATGAAGTTGCAGAACCCTTAATACGTCAGTTAAGTGACAAGATACGGATGATAAAAGCTGTTCCATGTTCAAATTTAAGACCAAATTTTGTGGAAGCCAGGCTAGTTACCGTTTCACCTCGTTGTCTTTTTCCAACGCACACTAGGACACTCCTCACTACTTCACTAGGCAAAAGTTACTCTGTCTAGCTTGTACATACATCTGCAACCTATATTATATAGTCTATGCTATCCATCTGCAACGCAATATGTATGTAGACTTGTAAAACTATACCTTATCAACATCAACTTTCAAAACATTTCGCTCCATATCATTCTCCATAGTCTATCTGAAGCCAAAATACATTTTTTCGTACTTTTTCTTCGTCTTATTTCCTTCATAGGATAGAAATATGTAGGTGTAAACCCGACACATGTATACATATTGCTAGCGGAGGTGATATGATGATGTGATGGCGAGAAGAAAGCTAACTAATAATGCAAGTAGTTGTAGGAGATCCACCAACACGACTGTTTCTTTTTGGCAATATAAATTTATAGACGAGTATTTTGAGTTGCTGAAGCTGCTATTGCTAAACTGTGCATTGCTCATGCATTGCTGTACTACAGACCAACTTTACATCCAATTCCTTTCATACTCCGAGACAAGGCGTTTTAACTGCTTGCTTACAGCACAGGGGATACACCTACCTACTTTACTTGCGTATAAAAATGGTAATAGGCTTGTTTTATAGTGAGCTCAAACGATGACTTTTCACTAAAAACTGGTTACACTAAAACTATCCCATGATGATATGATACGTGTACGTATGCTTTATACCTGCCAAAAAAACTCAGTTGGATTGGCTTGTGTGAATATAAAGAACTAGCACGTGAAATATTGTATGTACTTCACGTATTCCGTTTGAGCATTGAGCGAGAAAGAGTCTGTCGAGTCTCCGAAATGTATATTTTTTAAAGTTACTTTTTCTATCCTTTACGACTTTTTTCCTGTTAACTTTGACCTAAACTGTGAGTAAAACTATGTGAGTTGAGTAAGTGAAAGCGGCAGAAAAAAATATTTAAGATACGGTAGAGTATCAATGAATGGAAATAGGAAAAACGAAGATAAACTCTATTTACCAATGATTGAAGGAATGTACAAGTACAAAACTGAAGACGTAAGTAAGTGCCAATTCCTAACTCTTTCCCCTGCAAGTATGTATCTGGAAGAATGAAGTAGTAAAAACTCGCATAGTATATTGTACATCGAGTGAGCATGAAGAGTATTTTTCATTTTACTAAAGTGTGTTTCGGTGTGTACCCATTCATTGGATACTTTTGATGCGTGTGAATTTCAATGTGAGTAAAAACTTGAGTCACTTGTCAATCTTTTCCTGCTGTTTACTTTTTTTATTCTAACAAACACTTTGGCTTTACTTTTTAGCCTACTTTTTAGAAGGGGAAATGGATGTTTTTCTTTAGGTAAGCAAGTTGGCAACAAGAAGGAAGGAAACAAGTGTTTTGTATGTATAATATGCAAACAAGTTAAGTAACGCAAGAAATCTAAAGCCGGTATGCATAATCAAGAACATCGTCATTGGTGTTTCTTTTCCATCGTATTACAGTAGCCATGGCCCCGATCATTTTGTTATATATACAGGGAGAGCCAAACCATTTGCTAAGGAGTCAATTCATTGAGGAAAGAGATCCCTTCCGTTTCCTTTCTCTTTTATGTCCACCGTTTATTCTCTCCTCCCAGTGTGTTTTTATAGACAAAGTTTTTACAACATAAAAAACGAAATTCTTGGCAAAAAAGAAAATCCTATCGGATCTATTTTGATTTGAGTGTGTAATGCGAACATATTCCGATTTGAACGGCTCAGCATCTTTTTCCCCTTTTCGGAGGAAAAAAATACCTTTTGGAGGAAGGGGAGAGTAGTGAAACTGGACGATCTATCAGATTACTTGTAACACTCACTCACTCAGGAGTCAGTCAAGTCAAGTCATTCCACTGTTCCACCGAAATAAAGCTAAGGAACGAAAGACGAAGAAGAAGGTGGAGTATGAGTTGGGAATAAAGAAGCAGGAGTTGTTAGTACGACTACTTACCATTACTGCATATAATGCAAGTACAGTGAGAAGGATTACCAACTGAGACTCTGTGAGAGCGTAACGAAGGGAGAGAGATAGACCTCCGTTTATTTCTTTAATGCTGACAAAACGTAAAGAAGAAAAGTAAGCAAAGTCTAGTTGGTTTAGTTGGTAGTACCGTCTCCGTCAAGGTGGTATTCATATGTATATAAGTATTTATAACTACATACATCCTTTCTTCTGTCTACCAGTACACATTATCTAGCTGTTTGTTCCCAATGTCCCAAAAAAGAAAGAAAGCATGATGTACATATATTATGTTACCAGTGTAAAGACTTAAAGTGTTTGGTAAGTAGTATCAAGCACCACCATTTTTGAAGCTGTCTTTCCCTTTTTCACAGATAGATCCCTTCTCAACATCCTCATGCATTAATGCATGCAAACTACATCCAAAAAGCAAAATGGAAAATCATTCCTTTTCTTCTGCTTCGTCGTCTGGTTCATCTCATTGGGTTGTGTGACACACATGCATATTGTTAAACTGAATTCTCTACCATTTCCTCACCCCGTTTTCTTTCTCTTTGCAACCAAAAAGGCAAATCTATTCGTTTCTTGTTTCCCCGTCCTCTCGTTTACAGAGAGCTGAGGACTAGGACTATAGGGCGAATTATGGTACCGTGATGCGATGATGCTGTTGCTCCTTTTCCATTACTGTTATAAGGAGAAAGTGTACTGTGTGTGTTTGTATAGAAGAACAAGACGGATGAAAACAGCATGTTGTACATTCTTCCCCTTCCTTTAATTTTACTTGCTTAAATAAGTGTCTTTGAATCCGGTAGGAGACAGACTTTAGGATATCCACTCAATCCTTTATTGTATCATCTGCCTTGTACCTCACACATCTTGCTCTCTCTTTTTATTTTTTCTAGTGTCCTTTAGATATCAGCAGGATACTGACTCACTCTGAGACATGCTGCTGCTTCCGCTACTATTGATAGTGATGATAATAAATCTGCCACTCAGTCCATCCATCCAGAAAAGAAGAACAGTGAGATGCACTTACATTGCATATTTACGTATTTAAACGTAACACTAAACTACATCTGCATACCATGCATGGTCAGACGGTGGGATAAAGATATCAAAGTAGTTGAGCATCTACTCAAAAAATAGAGTGAATCTATTTTTATGGTAATGCTGAGCTACATTTCCTTTGCAAAATTCAAGACTGTGATCATCCTAGCCTGTCTGAAATGGATGGGACAGGGACGCTATAAACATTTCTCTAAAGATCTCTGATAAGTCTATATCTTATCACTTCTATTGATCCAGTAGTGATTTCAAATAGAGAATTCTTTGCCTTTAATTTATCCGGAAGTGCTTACATAAAATAGAATAGCTCTGCTTATTGTCCTGAAATGGCTCTTTCATAATTTGTATGGATTTGTGATGGAAGGAACTTATCGCTTCCTCAAATCCGTACACCCTTTTCAGCCAATCAACCTCGGACAAAGCAAACAATCCTAATAATCCCTTCACACGTAGTCATAATCAATACACTGCAAGAGCACACGGTGGTGTACGGACCGAAGCTCAAAACACTTTTGTTAAACCGGACCCTAGTTCCAATTCGTTAGTTCCAAAAACCCACCCTCTTGTTCAAAATGGACGCTAGTACAACCCGGAATTTACATCAACCCCGATTTTATTCAACCGATAAATAACGTTCAAAATCTTAACCGAAAAGCATAACAATGGATTGAAATGATTTCATTGCATTTGACGATTTATTACTTTCGTTTCTTGGAAAACCTTTAAGTGGTAAAAGGGTTATTTGGACTTGTCGCTGCTGCTGGACTTGTCCATCAAAAACACATTATCGCTATTATTAACGCTCCTGGCCTGCCGGGCCACCGTAAATGAGCTACTGAAGTGGCGTCAATACGTATATTTACATGTGTGGACTGTGATTTATATGCCTGCAATTCAATGGATGGCTCCATGCTATTTACCATACCGGCATCCACCCAACAACTTCTCCACCAATGACTTCCCCCCACGAAATCTATACTGATATACATATGCATATGCAAAACCTTGTTACGAGTTGAATTAAAAAATTTGTAGTAAAATCCTTTTGATCTAAACTACCGGTGGAGGAAAAATCCGTTTTGAACTAAAAAACGAGTTGATCTAAAAGTTTTGGAGAAACTGTCTTTGGAACTAAAAGTCAGCGGAACTAGAGAATTGGAACTTCAGTCCTAGAGCCAAAATACCCTTAATACCACTCCAGAACTAAAAAATTCAATAGCTGGACGTGTTGCTAAAGTTTCTACATAAAACGGGTGCTTTTTGAACCATCACCTTTTAAAAAATCAACAGTTTTTGGCACTGAACATTCATTTGCAAACATGAAATTCTTATTTTTTAAATTATTCCGCATGTGCCATTAGAATTTCAAAAATGTTTGTACTAGCATTATTTATTATCAAATTGTTAAATAAATTCGCATGAGTAGGTAATTAATCCGATCGCCATTTCACGAAATCCTCAAAATTTTGGGTGGTGCCATTCATTTGCAAAGGCGTTTATTTACATATGTATCTAGTATTTATTTTTCATGCACCAATAAAGTATTCCTTCTTGTATGCAATTAATTATAGAAAGCTCAAGTTCATAAAGTTCACCTTCGTCGTCCTTTCTGATTCTTGGAAGAAGGAAATCCAATCAAAAAAGTTTATTGATTTACCGGAAGATTTCTTGGAATTACGAGACAGAGCAAAACAGGAAAATACCACTTTCATTTACAGGTATACACTATGCGTGGTGCCTTATCAAACTATCCGTCTTTAAGAAAATGAACAAATTGTAAGACTTGACATTGTGAGTCTTCAAATTATTCGGTAGGTTAACAATTCTGTATTCATTTTGAAGGTTCCTGAAGGGGATATTGCTTTAACGATACTTACCGTTTTATTGGAAAATGAGAACAAAAAATCAGTATACCGTTTTCGCAGGACATGTAAGGTTTGTCCGCCAATAATTGTAAAATCAGTGGCTACTATGCATAGTAGCTTTTCAGATACGTATCTCTGAAGGTAGTTAGTGAAAATCTATTCCCGATTATAATTCTGTAAATGATATTATCAAACGAAGTCGTTCCTGAGAACAAAATAAAAATTGCTAAGATAGCAATTTATTTTATAGAAGGAGCAGACGTTTGAAAATGTTCACTGTCATAGCATTATCAATATTAATCATAGTTTCAACTTTGTAAAATTACCAGAATAACTTAATTATTAAGTTTTAA
>JAHZMV010007362.1:0-11591 GCA_027743765.1 Coecobrya sp. COE2
CATGCTATTTGAAGTCCTTTTAAATAGTAAATACGGTGGTCAATATTGTCGAAAAAATATGTTTAGATAATTTAGTTGAATAACAGGATTTTCAGTTTGAACTAAAATTAAAATTTGAAATTAAATATTGTATATCTACCTAACCAATTTAATGGTATAAATCTTCTTTCTTATTTCATGATAATTTTTGCCCTGACATAAATAAGAAATATACTAAAAACGCCATAAAATTATAAAACGCCATAAAACGATCTTTATAGCTTCCAAAAACCAGTACCCAACCTAGTTCTGCAAAGACAACTTATAAATCAGTCAGAAGTGCTCATTAGTATATTATTCAATCCATCAGCCTTATTCTTTCACCTTTGATTTATATTCTAAAAAAATGCTTACAAAGCTTCAAGTTTTGGCGTTCAAGTTACACAAAACGGGATTTTGGTTTATGCCCCAGCCACTTGTGGCATGGAATAGAGAATATACTCAGATAGTAATAAGTTGCAGGAAAGTTTCCTGGATCAGTTTTTCCATTTCCATTTTTCTAAACCTGTTAATTTTTCTGGGCAGCCTGTATGATATTTTAGGTCACCTGTTTACCATTCATGGCCGCCAACATTACAACTTGGGTACAGTAGCCTTGCACATCATATCTTTCCTTGTAACCGGTCTAGCTTTGTTCTCAACAGTTGCAATTTTGCGGAACCCAGAGGTCATTCGTGGCTTCAATGAAGTGCTCACATTTAAACTGTATTCACCCCGACGTAAGATATATGTGGCTCAACCGTCACAAACAATCATTCAGCTCGCTAATGATCGACGCCTCTGCAATTTGCATTATAATCTGCACAATATTTTTTCCAGTTGTTTGTACCTTTTCCTCTCTGTACTTTTGTTTTGATCCATTTTATTTTGTTTTGGAAGATGTTTTTGGCGATTCTAGTTTACATCCAAGGTCCCCGTCTCTCAATATTTTTTGCTATGTATTTCGACTTGTGACAGTTCTTGCCTCATTTGAATGTTGTCGGGTTGTGTCCTTTTTGCACGCATCTGTGTCATTTGTTTTCATGCAGCTTAAAATTTGTCTGGAGTCTTTGTCAACTTTTCAACTTTCCCAGGATATTTCCAGGAATAACAAATTTCTCAGATATTATTCCCGACTGCTTGTTATATATTCTCTTTTAGGGGAAGGTGTGCTAAATATATTTTCCTTGCGATTGTCAGCAGATTTTTTTATGTTTATTGTTACCGGATGGATTGCACTCAAGGGAAGGGATTTGGTACCTATTCAGATGTACATGATATTTGCACAACTTCCGTTTGTACTTGGTGTTTCTGCTAATCTTGTCAATGGCGTCATCAGCGAGATGATTGAGATTGGCAAGAAAATTTGCAAAGGATGGCAAAACGATGCATACATGCTGTATGGAACTGGTAAGAGGAGGGAATACCGAATTTTTAAAAACGAAGCTAATGCCATGCCGAAACTTTGGGTGACTTACAAACCATTTTTGGAAATTAGTCAAGGATTTAGAATGGACTTTTCCTTAAATGCTGTCAGCCGATTGATTGACGCCGTGCTTATAATTTAGGATAATTATTTTATTTTTATTTATGCTTATTTTGAAATAAATAATTGGATCTGGTATATTTATAGAGATAGAGGGGGCTAAATGAAATAAATCGCGGTTAAAAATATATTATCTTAAAAAGGAAAATAATTTTTTATATTCATTTTTCAAATGGAAAATATTGATTAGACATAAAATTACCTTTGATAAAATCGATGGTGAGTGATCCAAAAAAAAGAATATTTGGAAATTTCCTTCCCATATTTGCGTTTTGTGATACGTAGATACTTACCTGATCATCACTATTCCCTATAGGAGTGGGTAATACTTTGTAAAAATTCATGACAAAAGTATATTTTATTAACTTGCTTTTCTAGTTTTAGTGAAATTTAACTTGGAAGGGGCGTAACCAAAAAATACTTCCAGTTCTCTAGCATTTTTTTTGTATGATTTATGTATAAAGGCTATTTTTTCTCTACTTAAAATAGAACAAACAACGTTGTAATATATCCGATAAAATTATCTATTTTTGCTAACTTTCCATGGCTATTACCCAACTTAACTTTAGGAAGCAATACAAATCTGTCAGAAAATTCCAGAGTTTATTCTAGCTTCGACTTAACAAGCTTCCTCTGCAGTATTTGCAACCCAAAATGCTGACAAAACTGCAAGTTTGGGCGTTCAAGCTGCACAAAGCCGGATTGAGTTTTATAACAGCTCATAATTTGGAATGGGAATTACACAAAGTTACAAACGTCTTCCAAGAAAATATCTTGGATATCAATTTCAATTTCAACTTTCCTAAGCATGCTAATTTGCATGGGCAGTCTTTACGATATTTTGAGTCACCTGTTAACCATTGATGGCCGCCAGCATTACAATACGGGTACTGTAGCACTTCACATAATTTCTTTCCTGGTAACCGGTGGAGTGTTATTTGGAATTGCTATAATTATATGTAACAATGAGGTAATTTCCGGATTCAATCAACTGCTAACTTTTCAGCCATATTCATCACGACGTAAGATTCCCTAAAATTTTCCATGTATATACTTAGCTCGAATAATTATTTATTTCCTGTGCTATTTTAGAAAGGATCCGTGACAGCGAAACATTGAGCTCGCAAATCGTAGATTGTCTAACAATTTGCATTATAATCTGGTCTACATTTTTTCCGATTGTTTGTACATTTTCTTCATTCCCATTCATATCTACATAATATTTGTACCACTACCTATGGTACTTGGCCTTTCTGAAGACGTTATTAACGGCGTTATTTGCGAGCTGGGTGAAAATGCCAGACAAGTTTGCAAACGGTGGCAGAATGATGCATATGGACTTTATGGAACTAGTACTGGAGCAAAGAAAAGGGAATACCGGATATTGAAAAAGGAGGCAAATGCCATGCCAAAACTTTGGGTGACTTATAAACCATTTTTGAAAATTAATCAAGGGTTTAGGATTGATGTTGCGTGGAATGCTGTTAGCAGATTGATTGACGCTGTGCTAATAATTTAACCTTAATATTTTCCATAAATATTATAAACAAATTTTATTATAGCCCAAATATAAATTAATTAAAGCCAGGCAATATTTTTGGTTAAACCGAATTTACTTGTGTACTTATTCCAAAGGATAACAAAGTGGTGGTGGTGTTTCATGATGCTTAAAAAAGTTGAAGAGAACTGCGTTCGTAGTAACAACGCCGAAGAGAAATGCTCCCACACATACGAAAACGCTACCCACCGCTTGCAACCATCTTTTAGGCTGAAGGGCAAGTGTAAATCCGTCTGGATACTCGGCAATTTTCATCATGGATAAGCCTAAACAGACACAAAATAATTTAATGGAACCAATATTTAAACAAAACTTGATATATTTTTAAAATAATATTTTTTACCTGGAAGTATAAAAATAAAAACGGCAGCAGCACACCCCAAAAATTTGATCACAGCCCCAATATTTGGTACAAACAGAGCCACCAGCAAACTCACAGTAAACCAGATGCTGACACTTCCTAATCTAACCTTTTCCCTTAAAACCGGATCCACTTCTTGTACACCCCGAACAGTCAACTGGTACTCTGCCCAGAGATCCGTTACAGCCGCATTTCCACAAAAGCACATTATTGGATATGTCGCATAAGTTTTCACGGATATGCTTACAATCGCCACAAGAACCCAGGGATCACTTGAGTCATATGAAAGCAGTACGTCGCTATTAATTAAGTCGCCAAATGTCAAATATCCAAAAGTTGCTGCTGAGGTGTAAACAAAAATGATAAATATGAAGGCCAAGGCAGACGACCACAAAAAGTTTTTTATATTCCGGTCTCGATAGCAACTGTAAATTGGGATGGTGCTCACGTGGCACTGGTAACCAAAACAGATTGTTGGCACGACAGTAAACAAATCTGTCCAGTGTGATGGCCCTTTTTTTATTTCTCCGGGTGTATAGGTTCCATTTACGTAATTTATTATTATTAAGATGGCAATATAGATCACAGCGACCACTCCAACCGAACTATTTTTAAAAATTATTTAAGCATTTAAAACCAAAGTTAAAATTAGCCCGCATTTTGGGGTCACTGTCGAATAAAATGACTCATTGTTTTAATTTGCTTACCTGACATGTTTTAGAAAGTCAATCTTTTTAGGAAAGCAAAACGGCAGAATGAACAAAATGCTTCCAACAATCATGGTAAATGTCCTATTCAAATACCAAGTATGGCAAAAATAGTGTCCAAAAATTGACGTAAAAACTTGATCAAATTGATCGCCCATAATGATTAAAAATGTTGTACAGGCGCCGAAGCAGTACAGAGCAATGCAAAATGCACAGACTCGCTCGGCCGTACGACCAAACATAAAGCTAACAACGTCCTGGTATGTTCTCGCTTTGCTGAAATCCGAACAGTAGGCTAGAATGCAGAGTGATGGGTAGATGAAGCAGAGCAAAATCTAAAAAAATAAAATTACAAATTTTTCAGTAAAATATTTATGAAAAATAAATTCATTTTTGAAACGATGTTTTGGCTTACAACTTGAACAATATTTCCGGTAACAATACCACCCGCTTCTTGAAATGCGGAAGGAAAATTTAGCAGACCCGCTCCTAAAGCCGCGTTAATAATCATCATTGCACCGGCAAAAGAATTTGTTCCGCCACCGCCAGTTTCCTCGGGCGTGGAAAATATTGCGGTACTTCTATGAAGCGTACTCATGTGGGAAGCTGTATACATCATGCTATTTGGGGGAAGAATGCTGTTCCCATGACCACGCTCTGTGTTGATGGTGGTGACAGATGGACCGTTCATTACAGAGGAAGGTCCATCGTGAAAATTTTGACTGCGGAGGAGATTCACTTCTCCGCGAAATGCGGTCGATAAACTTCCAATTTCGGGGAGAGCACCGAGACTTTCTTGAAGCTCCGCTTTTTCGTCGAGTAAAGCTTGTTTTTCTGCATCGGTGGATGACATTGTTTTGTTAGGAAAATTATTCTCAAAACTTATAAAATTATTTTCTTTTAGAAAAAAACTTTAAGACAGGAGCTCACAACTTGACCAACTCGGCTTGACTACTGGCTGGGGCGTGGTATGGATGAATGTACGGTAGCACAGAAAATTTTGTTTCTTTTGCAAAATATTCATCTCAGTCGTCATCATCTTCAAAAGCATATACTTATAATTTTTAGTTGGTTTGATAAGCTTAATATGAATGCTCAAGCATATCAAATGAGGATGGAGAAAGGTTGAAGGTCGGGTTTGTTGATTGAGTCAAGTTTATTCGAGAAGAAGTAAAAACAGTGTTATAATGGCAGCTTCAACGGACAACTTTGTATACTTATATTTCAAATCAATACATAAAAAATGTATAGCTTGCTTCGTTCCTTTCTGGATGGACTCTCCTCTTGGGTATCATCATCGCAGTCTGGATTCACACTTTTCAGTTGTTGCTGGCAAACTGGATTTTTATGTTGATTCATACTGAGCTGAGAAATTTTTTCGTGTGTGGGCAAAGACCAGAAACAGTGTTCCCAGCATTGATTGTAATGGTCTGCAGGCCGGAATTTAATTATACGTCGTGCCACAAAAATGATACTTGCTGCTGGTATGACTAAATTATAAACCCAGACTGCTAACATTTGTTCCTATATGTATTGAGTCCTTCTAAGTAATTATTAACCTCTGACACCTTTCTCCACTTTGGTTGGTGATTTGGTATTTTTTTCTTCACATTTTTTAATCACCAGCTTGCCGTCTCTGTATAATAAGAGTAGGTCAATGTTTTGGAAAAAATGACGAGTTTACCAGTTTTGCTTATGTGTATCCCACGTGTACTGCAATTAAGCCACCCCAAAACAATTCTGCTTGCATACAAATTTATGTAAAACTACATGAATATCTGCATTTATTTACAAAACCTGTAAACAGAGAATTTTTCAAAATGCTTATAATTTAATTTCATTTAAACAGTTACGCATACGGAATGATTTTTTAATGGTTTAGCGGCGTTATATTTTGCGTACTTGGTTGAAACAAATATTCCTTTATATTCTTATCATTTTACGTAGAGCTTATCATGCCTCATTAAAATAAATAAATGGTGCTACTAAAGTATTTAAATTGCTTATCATGGCTCCAAGTATCTTTCTATTCAATAGATTTAGTCATAATTTATTGATATGCGACAACAACATTACATAAAAATTCTAACGTCATTCAACTACCAATAGTAGCACAAGTTTTTAAAAAATGTGAAAAGTTCATCAGTACACCCATTAACCTTCACACTTTTGTCACATTCAAGCCAAGCCAGATTTACGCTGCTTGTGTTTATCATTTTTTGTATTTATGACGAAGTGGAATATTACCGATAATAATAGTGTGTCATGCTGGTTAGGTGTGGATAAATAAAAATTTATTAGATGGAATACGATGATGTAATTTGGTGTTTCCTGATAACATGAAAATACATACCTATTTTCTAGAAGTATGTTCTAGAAATATGATTTTTAAATTATATTTATAAGTGGGCTTTAATTGATGCGCATGGGTCTTGTCGATTTTCGCGTTGTAGTAATGCCGATACAAATCTTACATTTTGGGCGATATTGAAACGGTTTATGTTTCTGTAATTTATCGGATTTCCGGAATCAGGCTTTATACCTGGAGTACTTGCTGGGGGCGGTGGTGATCCATCGACACAGTCAGGTACGCTGGCTGGATAATCGCATCCCCCAATGGCCTGAAATATTGATAAAAATGTACAAAAGTTTTAATTACCTGATAGTTATTATGTAGGCTATTATGTATTTATCTACTTACAGGATTGAAGTAAAGATTTGACTGGCATTCAAATAGACAAGGTCGAAATCCTGGATCGCAATTGTAAAATAGTCGGCAGTCAAAAGGATGACGAATTAGTCCAACGTAATTTTCAGGGCAGACCCAGTTAATTGGGTCATCAGGGTCTTCGGTGGTGGTGGGTTGAGGAAATTCTGTTGTGTCTTCTACTGTGGTCCATGACCAGTCCTCTGTGGTAGCCTCAGTTGTTGGCTCTTCAGTTGTGGTCCATGACCAGTCCTCAGTGGTAGCCTCAGTTGTTGGCTCTTCAGTTGTGGTCCATGACCAGTCCTCAGTTGTAGGTTCAGTTGGTTCTTCAGTTGTGGGTTCAAAGGTGGGTTCAGATGTCGCTTCAGTCGTTTCTTCGGTTGGCTCTTCAGTTGTCTCCGGAAGTTCCGTCGTACTCGGTCTGACTGTGGGTGACCCCGTAAACATTGTGGTTGTTACAATGGTACAGTTTACAGCACTTGGATGATTACAAACTGTTCTCTCTTGGTCCCATATAGTTCCAGGAGCGCATTTCATACAACGGGCTATATTGCTATTTAAAAAAATATATTAAAAAATATAATCACAATTATAGCTAATTATCTCCATGCGTAACCCAGTGACCGAGAAAATAAATTTATTAGATGAACTTACTTGGTGCATTCATAGTACTGTGTACAGTCATAAGGAAATGGAAAGTAGACTGGCTTCTGGGGATCATCATCGGGGCAATCTGGAGGATCCTGTTTTTAAAAAGAAAAATATTCCATTTTGAGACCGTATTTCAAAATATTTTTTATGACAAAATAGTTTATTTTATTTTAGCTTACAAACAACTCTGAGCCATTTTTGCAAGACTGCCAATCGCCACCGGTTGTCTGGGATATTGTCATGGGTACAAAAAATATCCCCATGAAAATAAGTAGGGATCCCAGGGCAAAAAGTGGAAATCGTTCCATATTTTATTCTTGTGTGGTTTTTAAACCCGTGAACCAGAGATGACGAAACGTTTGAGAATAAGTGAGTGTCTGAGCGAAATCGCCGGTTTTATACTAGTTGGCAGTGGAACATGTATCCAGACACGAGCCTGATACCGATAAGCAGGTGAGCACCTTATCGTAATGTGATCGTTTTTAATTATGATCGCTTGTCAAACAACTGCATGTAAATTATCACGCCTGGTATAAATTTCGTAATATATATTACACTCTTCTCACGTGCCAGAATATTGCGTGGACAAGGCCCACTAATGCTTTAAGCTGCACTCTAAAATTGGGTAATTGGTCATCGATATCTATTCACTTGTCACTTGAAAAGTTAGCGTCTACGGCAGATGTAGTTTTGTATGCCAATATTATATTTATAGCAGCTTGTTTTTCCAATTTTTATCATTGTGAGTTCATGACGTAAAGCACTGCTTGAGAAGTTAATTGAATTATTGGGAATAAGACTGGATGGAAACCTGTAGAATGCATAGGTATCTCCATATTGTCAATTTCCAATTTTGTTTTCAAGGTTCAATTTATTTACTGATAAAATCCTACCAACATTGTGTCATTATCAGGGCGTCAGCTTACGCATAATGGTTTTTTTGCATTTCAAATATTCATGTCTGTGAAGCTCCATAAACCCAAATAAATATGCTGGCGCACTAAAATAGTAACCTTGTCACTTAATAAGTCAGCAATTATGCGACAAATGTGCGTATGTAATCCGGTTGGTATTAAGTTTCGGTGCAGTTAAGAGGTAATGGGAAAATCTGCTTTTATATTTTACTGACATTTTACTAGTGACCATGTAAACGGATTGAATATGATTAAGTTTTGAGTCAAAACACTTTTGTGGTTCCGACACAATTAAAGTGAAAAATATTGGTTATCATTTTAAGTGACTTAAAAATTAATTGCATTTTGTCAAGCATAATTTATCACGGATGCAAAATCAGACATTCAACAGACATACACGAATCGTATCATCAATCAATTTTTTAATCATAATTCATAAATCATCGCATCCATCACAACAAAGTTATTGTTTCGCCAAATCGGTGTTACACTATATGTATTGTATAACACTTATCTTATCAATCTTCAATTTTATTCAAAATATTAAATATAACTGCATTCATGCGTCATGTTCGAGATTTCATGTTGTATTTACCAAAATCCATTTTTTGTTGATCAGAATTTGATAATAATCCGACAAGCTTATTGAAAATTTTAAACGTTTTATTAGCACTAGCAACAGAGTAACAGATTAAACCAGCCATTGTAAACGGTTGAAATAGGTAGCCGGACAAAAGAGATCTAGAAATAGCACTTTTGAAAAATTTTATCTCTATTTGACCATGAGGTGAAGTTGGGTCAATTGAATTTACGGTCAATTGAATTCACGGTCAATTGAATTCATCAAAAACCCCAAATATAAGGCTTCAGCTAAAACAGTACATTTAAACATTTGACCCCTATTTTATCCTAAGGTCAAACAAGGTCGAATCAGATTTTCCTGATACAGAACATATGAGCGGACAAAACACTTTTTTAAATTTTACCTCTGGTCTTGACCTGAGGTCAAGAGGTCAAAGTCATATGCAATTATTTGAGCCAGACATTTTGGCTATCGATTGTTGAAAACCGTTTTCGAATATCTCTAACGGTATTCGAGTTATCGGGGCAACGGCCGGACGGTCGGCCAGACACACAGACCAATCTCATAAGGTGTCCGGAGTAAACTCCGGCTACCTAATAATCGCTCCACCGTTTTGAGTGTTGAAAATTGAAGGATATGCTCGATTGATGGGAATGGAGTTTTTCTCTGTAATAGCAGCTACTGACTTATTATAAACTCATGTAGTATGAGTAGAAACTAATCTTAGCAAAACAACTAATGTTTAAAACTCTTGTATGGACATTTCTATAGGATCACAATTTTAATTACCTTTGCCTTCTTAAAAGCCGCCAAGGAATTATGAATAGCTACATTGATTCCTCAAATTATTTTATTCTTTTGATAAAATATAATCCATCACGAAAAATGTCAAACCCGATGTTTCAAACTATACAAGACGATCTTTTGCCCCATTTAGAAACTTTTCATAATCTCCTTACATATTCTTGCACCAAGCAGGCATAGAAACGGTTAAGATTTTAAGATTTCAAAAGAACAAATTTTCATGACACACATCATTTACATTCAATTTTGGTAGGACTCTAGTTAACGGGTTTTTGATGTGTTCACACATTAGAACAAATCTATGTTTTACAGCTCGAAAATCGGATAAGTGAAATCCTACCAATTTCTACTTGTAGCCAAAAAGGCGCTTCCTACATATTTTTTAAAATAATATTTATATGCTCGCTTCTTTAACCTTTGTGTCAAGAATCATGCGACTAAAACATTTAACGCAGCATCTATTTGTCTAAATACGACACTGAATACTAAAGCAATCCAAACCTGGGCTTGTCCAGAAAACCGTTTACAGAAAAGCCTTCAGTATTATTTTCTTAATGCATAGTTAAAGTTATACTGTCTCTCTTCGTCACCAAAATGTGAAAGACGTCAGAACTGACACCGTAACAAATCATAACATAAGTGTGTATCTAAAATCTAACTCATTCATATATCAGGTAAACGATTAAATAATACATAAAGCCAAGTCAGTCAAAAATATTCCATAGAAAGTTTTCCTTATGTAATATTCAGAGAGAATCAATACTCCTCTCGGTATACTTTAGCACTTCGTACAATTTTTTCAGAAATCCTGTCTCTCATTCAAGATTTGTCGGTCTCCAAACGCATTCAGTAAAATATTATTCAGTAGGGAGTAAAGCAAGCTGTCATTTTAATAAAGCATTCACTAAAATCTTTCAATTTTTGAAAGCACTCCAGAAATTCAGCAGAATATATTAATTTAAATTTCCACAATAATTAAATCCTTCATAAAATCTTACTACAAAAAACGCCAAGGCGTTGTTTTGTCACGGAATATTTTTTACTGTCCGATTTCTGAACTAATTATATACTAATTAACATCCATCGCTTTTTACCCATCAAAAGCAACAATTTTTGAAACCTGTGAAGTAATTGACTCTCTTCAAACAACTGTCACAAACTCACGTCAAGTGAGAATTCATATCGTGAAAAAATCGTATCTGTGCAACTTGTGTAATAAGAAATTAAACTACTGCTTTACAGTTGAGTTCCCATAAGAAAGCAAAGTACACTTCATATAAACCAAGCCTAAACCTCTGTGAGTTTTGCAATAAGTTATTTTCTTATTGATCACCATTCCAAAACTCACATAGTGAATTCAGTGTTAAAATTTTCAAATCTCTGTGTCATTTGTAACAAGTATTTATAGTATCGAATTCAACTTTATATTGAAATCGTACTCTCATTTAACACTCCCGTTCACCAGTACTGGTGTTACAAGCGTCCAATTTGTGATATCTCTGTGCGCCGTATATAAAACTCCTAGCTCTCTTGCGCTCTCTCATTCTCGCTCACAGGCAAGGGAAATACCGTATGCTTGTTAACTTTGCGACAAATACGTTTGTCGTTACCACAAACACTGTAAAATTGAAATCGTACTTTAGTTCCAAGAGCTTGTCTTCATATCTATTCACATTCAAACGAGACTTTGATACAAGTGTCTAGTTTGCAACAACTCCGTTAGCTTGCTGCGTCTGAATAGA
>JAHZMV010007363.1:0-10372 GCA_027743765.1 Coecobrya sp. COE2
GCATGGGGGCACGAGCATAAAGTAAAAGCCTTTAAATGCATATACATAGAGTTTAATGTATATTTGCATTAGTCTTGTCGAATCCAGTTTGAAACTGTGTTCACATTCTAATTTTGTAATTTTTATAAGCTTAGAATGAACGTAAAGCGTTGTTTGATTTCATATCATGAAAGTATACGTAGATGCTGCACACATAACCGGCTCTTTTTCATGGCATTTTTGTGTAATCGATTTTGGGTTCGTTCCTGTTTCTTCTAGCAATAAAAGAGATAAACATTAATACCTATTAAATTTAACTTCCACAATGTCTAATATATTTTGTATGTTTGTCATAAATATACTTTAATGTTTATACTTTCCGGTAAAAATAAAGAAGTGTAAATGAAAAAAGTGTTGTATGAAAGAGCAAACCAGAGGTAACCAAGCACAAATGAACAAGAAAAGAATCTCGAGTGGGCCTGTTTGAAACTTTGATATTGAACCTGGAATGTGACTAACACATAATTTACGTGTTTTAAATGATGCGATGTGTGAATGCCTTCTTCCTTCTGCATACTTAACTCCACAACTTTGATAATCTCTTTCATTTCTTTCTTCCTTTCATTCGCTACTGTTTTAAGTTTATATAATCCTTACATACATAAGTACACAGTTATACAAGCATTCATTCATTCTACAGAGGAGAAATTCGAAAGAACGAGTTCATTCCAACAAACATCAAGTTTCGCTATTATTTTGTTTCTCTTGTTGGCGGTTCCTTACTTGCGGTTTGAAGACGGCTCGTTATTGAGTTAATATAAACACTACAAAATGAATTTACAATGAATCTACTAACTGTTCTTAAACACACCAAGAAAATATCGTATTACCAGTTGAAAAGTTGAAGGAGTATTGATGTATGTAACTGTTTCGGTCTTTGAGATTTGACTGTGTATCTCTCTGGTGCTTTTTTGCTGGTAATATAAAATCAAATTGAGCTGATTAAAATATACGAAAATGCGTCACTTTTTACAAAACTGAACGGTATAATCATCGCCATCCATGCATTTCATACATATATCATAATTTGAGGAGACCACATCACAAATCCTTTTCTCCATCATGGTGTAAATTAGTGGAAACGCTATCTGTATTAACAATGGAATAAATTCTAAAAGGTGCTTACTTTAAAATGTAATTCGTCGAAACTGGTATTGCATTTTATTATTAAACCATTGGTATAAATAAAATATCTACACATTGGTTATAAAAAGTTACTCTCGTATTTTTCTTGTTTGCAATCAAGGCTCGATTGAATTCAAATTCAACAAAAGAATCTATTTATGAGAATATAAAAATATAATATAAAAATAATTTGCATATTTTTCGTATAAAATTCCAAATGTATTATGGTTGGGTGAATTTTAAAGGAGATATTAAAGTTATGGGATGTTATTAAAGTGGTTCTTTTGATTTTCAGGAAGCGAAACGAGAGAATTGTGAAATTAGCTATTACTTTTCTTTAGTATCATTAGAGAACATCCACCCAACAGTATTTCCACAGAAGTATTTTTTGGATTGTGTTGTGTTGACGTGTTGTTCATTATTTTCATGCAGTGATGATATGGTGGTGGCACTCGTATAGAGCAAATGAGATAGCTCGAAGCTGTGTATTTGGTGGAAAAGTAGACAGAAAAGAGAAAAGGAAAGTTATAAGGGATGTAATTTGGTTTCCTCCGGCATGTTTCAACCTTGTTAAATACTGCTACTGTTTCACAGCTTCTCCAAGAAAGTTCCTCGAATAGTTTTTACCATATACCATAATAAACCATACAATATACTGTTTTGTTGGGAGTATATTATATTGTGTTACGCTGTGATGTACACTTGCACGCATTCGTAGAATCACAATGGACGTTTTTAAGATGTTGGTTTTTCCTGTCCTTCCAAAAGTATAGAGAACTGGAAGATGAGTAGGGAGAGAATATCTGGAAGGGAAGAACTGCTTTTTTCTTACTGTTTCTTGTTGCTATCATGTAGTTAGCTCTTATGCTTTGCTTTATAAATACTTCTCTGCTACTGAAAGACTGTCTGCTGTTTTCACTGAAAGTTAAAGATGAGCACATCTCTGAGGAGACCTAAAGTAATAAATCTGCGACTAAAAAAGGGGGTTTAAGAAGGAAAGAAGACAGCATGAAATTGTGTTGTGTAGACACATAATACGTACTCATGTATTATATATACCATGCTGATAAGAGTGATACAGATACATGTTGCATGCGCCTCTTTTGTGTGCCATCCCACAATATATTATGCTTTACTTCATTTAACTGTGTAGCTCTGTTAACTGACTTTTTGTTCTGTTGATGGTAGGCTTTTCGTATTACATGGCTAGTGTAGATGAGTTAGAAAATTCTCTGCAGTTTATAAAGGAATGTGACTTATTGTTCAAAGTCAGTTGTCTGTATTTATATTTATTATAGCTCTGGGCTCACTTTTTTGAACCGTTTATTTAGGAGTTCCCTGTGGTTATCTAATAAGCTCATTGTTGTTAGATACTCTAGTAGACTGAGGGACACTAGTACATACCTACCTATTTCACTGCAATGGAGTAAAAGTGAGTTGCCAAGTTCATGAATTTTGTGCGTATATGTATGAGTGGACTAAGAGCCCAGGAAAAAATAAATGAATGAATGGAATGCATCTGCATTACAAAGGATTTCGACTGTGTTTCCAGAAGCATTTTTCCTTTCCTACTGACAGACTTGTGTATTTTTATGTGGGCTACTAGTTTGAGTAGGATATTTTACGTCTAGTCATTTATATTAGAAAAGGAGGCTTGACTGAAATGAATGAGAACCTTTCGTGATGTGAACCAGAGACAATTAGTAAAGATAAAGCTAGCAGGGAGAATGGCAGTAAGTACATGGAAAAAGAAAATATGGCTAACTGGATAAAACATCGAAGTATTTTATTTCACCCGGCATGCCCTGTGCCATGCATGCATAACACACATATTATTCTCCTTACCGAATGAACTAATTTTAAAGGAGACTGGTTTATAGAATAATGCATGCGTCATTTCCTTTGTCTCTGGCTCTATCATTACCTATATATGGTATATAAAGGAGTAACCATTCTGTATGGTGTGAAAAATGTGAATTCACGAGTTGAAACAGCACTGCCACATAGGCCACTTCTACAAAAGGCATTTCATCTTATCATTATTCCAGAGTGCCTTTCTACTTTTTTAGCTTTGAAGCAAACTACTAAAAACATCAAGCCTGTCTGGTTATTTTTACCATTTTCAAAAAAGGCCTTCGTAATAATATTATTCTTTGCAAAAGTTTAAGGAAAAATACACTTAGAAGTCTGACGGAAATTCGCATAATTTTGTAACACAAGTCAGACACACGAAACGTGTAAAATAACGACTGCTTGAAACTTAAGTCATTCCAGGAATTTATTTTAATTTTTAACTTTATTCGTTTTATGGAATATTATAAGGTATATATATTAGAGTGTACATGTAGGTATGTTATCATTATCCTTAAGCCGAAAATGTAAGAAGAACATAAATAGAAACACTTTCGCAAGTTTTTTCTAAGTTCACTCGTCGTTGTGTGTTGATTATTAAATAGAAAATGCATGACTGCCTGGCTTAAGCCTGCTCTCGTGTAGGTACATCAAACCATACACAGAAACAGAAGTAAACAAGTGAAAGTGAAGTCATGCGGGAAAAGCGTATATGCACATTGCATTACTTCTCCTCAAAATGATATTGCATGGCGTAACTCGCCTGCCACTGAGCCAGTCACATAAACAGAGTTAGTACAAATGAATGGATATGTAGGTAGATCCCATATCCCATAAAGGATGATGTGTCAGGAGAAAGTAGTCTGCTGCTTAATCCAGCCATTCTTGCAAACCAGATCCCCGCTTCTATAATAAAATCATGAATATATATAATCCAACATGTGTGTCTTTGTGGGCTTCTCGCATGGCATAACATATTTTGTATATGAGTCAACCTAACGAAAAGTCACTTTTTTCTAGCGAAATGCATGCAGAACTGAATTGGCAATATTACTCGCGTTTATACTTGTACGTGGATATAAAGAGTGAGATGTGCAAACTCTGGAACTGATTATGCTTTTTCTACGTTACAGAAAAGAAGAAATGATGTGTATGGTTATAGTTTCTCTTACACCAGCTATTCACTAGTTTCTCCTTTTCTTGCTACTTGCTTATTATCTTGTTACAAGGAAAGTCGGTCAGTCACTTTTTTTTCTAGAAATAACTGGTTCTATAGGAGCTAGTGCACCATAAATGAAATGGATGCTATGGTTGGCGGTGATGGGTGCCAAGTAAAAGGGCCTCTATGCAGTAATATGAATTGAATGGAGAAGAAGAAAGAAGTGTGGATAACATGAAATTAGATCAGTTACTTTTACTTCTCCGGTATTTTGTGAAAGCAAACCCTTCTTGCAGTAGTAACTCTATGTACATTTTATTATGTTAGTAACGTGATAGTGATAAGCAACTAAGAAACGTACGTATTTTATATGTCGATTGCAATAATGACAACGAGCTTTGCCAGTAGGCGCAGCTTAGCTAAGTTGGGACTTTTACAAGCAGACTTTCTGGGTTGAATAGATGTTCCTAAAATAGCAAAACTGTTAGTCATGAGAAGGCACGCTGTCTGTGTTCACTTTCTTTGTGTAGCTTTGAAGAAAAGGGATATTGACTCACTCAGATGAGATGTTTCGATTTCGCTATGTCAGCAAGAAAAGTGCTTCCACTAATAATTGCTAATCGAAACGGGTATGAAGGAAGGAATGAAAGGTAAAGATCATCTGACACTTTCACTTTAATTGAAGTTTTCACAGGAAAGGAACACTTTTACGCTGTCATGCAGCTCTACCTACTGGCATTATATAGATGGTAAATTATAGCTACATATCTGCTCAAGATAAGATCTATATATGCCAGTTAGTGTTGGCGCTCTACATTTTATTTTAGGCAGTGAGCAGGACTGCTTTATCAGTTCAGAGAAAAACGTGTTCATTCATATCACATCAGATGCACCTTTCGGCTATTTCCTTTCCCTGTGAAAATCTAATTTGCTATACAACGCAACGGGGCACGTAAGTTACGTCAAACATATTTTTAATTTATCAGCTTCTACAGAAGGCTAGCAATTATCAGAATTTTGTTTCGCCTGCTAAAAAATTGAACGAGTTTGAATATAGCAATGCTAACGACAGTCATTACGAATTAATCTACAGGTGGAAAATTAATTACCTTTTCGTGTGAACCAATAAATCGTTAGCGGAAACTGAACAGCCCCGTTGGCTATAAAACTATTAACTTCATCTGCATGCTTCAGTAGTTATACGTTTTGTGGGATATTTCTCCACTCCATTCTTCCGTACGATAGACTCTACTCACTCAGTCTACACAAAGCTGTAAATGAAGGAAAGTTAAAGTCATGGAAAAATTCCCACGAGTCACGCGGAGCGAAAAGGCATTAATCTAATGACTTCACCCAGGAAGAAGTAGAACTCATTCATTAGATAATTTACTGTCTTTCCATTCACATTCTAACACTGCTCATTAACATTGTATTTTTTTCTGATTACCAAAGGGAACATTGATAAATCAAATCAACCCTACCTTTCCGTATTCATATACCATTGTATGGTATAGCGTGTAAGAAAATGTATCCCTATAAAAATTATTCACTGTCGACATTTAGTGTTTGTCAGTGAATACAATTTTCTTCATGGAAATTTAATTTCTCCTCAAAAGTTTATCAGTTCAGGTTCACTGAATATTGTCTGATTATTCTAGTGTGAACTTTGACTTGTAAATTTTAAAAGGTTTCATAATAATGAGGTAGCAGACAATGTGCTGTCTGATGAATTGATGAACACTTACCTATTTGTAATAAAGCACCGTTCACCTAGCCAAATATGCACACACAAAACTTTCCAATGAACTTTTAAATTCCGACAGGAAAGAAGAATGGAAATTAACTTTGGCGTTCTTAGAGATAACAGGCATATACGAAGACGGGTATAGGTCTACATTCTACATGTGCACACTTGCAGAGTCAACAAACTCCCTTTATTGAAATGTCATTTCTTAAAAGCGAAGGACTTTCCCGGAAACGAAAGAGAAAAGTACAAGTTAGTTCAGCAGCTTACCTGAGTATTTGCATATTATCTTTTCTTTCCTCGCATCATCTTTATCTCTATACACAAGTGCGTAGTTGTGTGCCTCCTCTTGACATAGTCCAGAGAGAAGTTGAAAACTTGAGTAAAAATCAATTAGAACCAAAGACAACAGTCAACCTTTCTCTATCCTTCCATTGTCTGCAGTCTACTTGAGCAATTCCTCTCCACACTTTGCAATGAACATCATCTTCTACGTGAAGTCATGTGAGTAGAAGAGGTCTTATGGAGCATGGTCGGTTCTCTATTCATTTACACTCCTCACATTTGAGTATTCCGTAGAAAGTGCTTTCCTTAAAATTCTCGTTTGTAAAGCATTTCCATCATGTTATAGACTTTCACTCTCTCAACTGTATTGCCGTCCAGCATAACTTATACTTATCATCGCCGTCTTCTTCATTCTTTTCCCTTTTTGCTCTCTTCTGAAAATAGAAGCCCCTACAGTATTGCAAATTGTAATAGGTAAAGGGAAAAAGGAAGGTTGGGTGGTGCAGAGAGTTTTAGATGACTTTAGGTGAGCCAGGTTCATTAGCTTAATGGAAATCACTTTCTTGTAATTATTACTCTACAAGCAAACAAGACAAAAAGTGTATTGTATGGTGATGAATGCATACATTGTGTAAAAGGAAAAGTAGGCCTGTCTGAGCTTAAGGTGAGATGAAAATTCTCGTGTGGGAGACAAACCATGGAATTCGGAGGCACTACGGGGGCTTTGTTGGTTTTAGAGACGAGTTTACGTAAATTATTATGCGCTAAAAGACTCATTCAGAAAGGCCTATACCTAATTCAATAAACATGGAACGAGTATATGACTGTCCATAAGGGTAAAACGCAAAAATGAGGACACTTCCACATACGATGCAGGAAAAGTGCGATTTGATGCGTCATTAATTAATTTTCACTCACACACGCAGTCGTGCATGATCAAAGGGGAATAAAAGACGTACATGGAAATGTTATCGTGCTAATTAAATAATAGTGCTAGGAAATGACATGGCATGAGACAATAAGTAATTTGGGCTTTTTATCTACCTTGCTGTTTACTATTTTCAACCTTACAATTGAATCAGAAAAGAAGGACAAGTGACAAGGTAAGTGATATGAATGAAGTTATCCTTGTTGTTTTAAGGAACTACTGCTATATATAGTTTGGCGTTCATTAAACCTGATCATGTTTACTTCACTTTCTACGTTGCGTTGTTGTTCTATATATATACCGATGTCACAATTGAAAAGTTTATTATGTGACATGATTGAAATTGAAATCGGGAGGCAATGATGGCAACACACATCCAAAACCGAAATATTAATTATAAATCCACCTCCGTCATTACCAATGAAGTCTTATATATGCAGTTGAACATTTTTTACGTGACTAGGTGGAAAGATAAACTGTATTATTAGCACCCAGTAATTGCCTTTATTGTCAACTTTCATCCACTTACTACACATATGCACTTTTCGAAATGAGGAACAATCTTCTCGTAGACAAAAGCCAGAGACAAAGCGCATTCCTATTATTCTGTAGGTGCCTGGATTTTCTATATTTATTTATTTATTCATTCACGCAATGAATACTTTTCATTCACTCGCTCCTTCACGTACACCACACACTTCTACAGAATTGTTTTATTTGTGCTTATAACCGTGGGCATGCTAGTTTGCTATAACTGCAACAAAGACAGACTGTAACAGTGAAAAGCAATCTCGATATACCCAACAACAACGTGTCTGATGATAAAGTAAAAATTCATATGACACAAAGAAGAAGGGGCCCAGTGTAATAATAGCAAACAACAAACTGGCTTTGGTTCTGGAAGGGAATCCAATTCACATAATTCAAATGGGTCCTATAAATATATTGATATCTAAAACGATACTGAAGTTCATTTTGGTATATCGTCAATTACATTACGGGATTCAGCTTTCAGACTTTGGGGAGCATTGTTATTAACACTCACTCAAATGTGTGCATTATACTTGATTGCATTGTTCATGCTGCAATAATGTAATGCTTCAAGCCTTAAACTAAAGCCCTGGCTAAATTCCCTTTCTGTTGTTTCTTCTATGAAACCCATTCATACACTTATATAGGGTCACATAATACAGAATAAAAACATTAGTTTCAGTTAGCTAACCATATTCGACGTCTCTTCATTCCACGTTAGCTGCGTTTCTTTCACAGACCCGTTTCATATTTATTATTTCTTCCTTTTTTTGTCCTGTGTTCCGTCACCAGATATAAAGATTGAGAATTAGCATGAATGTACCTAATATTTTTACGCACGTACTATCACTACTGCCACATTCTACTGCCCTCCTCTCCATTAAGTTTGAATTGAAACAGAACAGGAGGAAAAAAGATGTGACTACTGCTGGTCGTCAACGTACGTAATGTTTCAATGATCGTAATCGGGACGATGATCCAAGTTTTAAGGTCTGTTGTTAGTTGTTACTACTGCTTGTTGATGATCTAGCGTGCTTGTAGGGTATATCATTTGTTGCGAATGGATGTAGAAATTTCTTTTTGTATAAGCTGTATATTGAATGTTTGGGTGATTCTTTGCACTCAATTGCCGCTTTATATGTATTGTTGCACGAAATTATCAACGCATAAGCTACAATGAACCAGAACTAACAACCTAGCTATATTTTCTCTTCTCTCCTATGAACAAAGCCGACAGCCACAATTTACTGTAACGTGTCGTAGTAGCGTTGTGTCGCGAGTTCACTACGAAGCAGAGATGTAGAGAAGTTTATTTAGTATAAGGATATTACAGAAAACTTTATGCTATTGCTGTACAAGATGAAAGAATCTGACGGGAAAATGTAGAAAGAATCCACACCTTCCTCTTAGGTCTTCGTTTCCCCTCTTTATAGTAAAGAATGAAAGTCTGAATCCATATTGTACAGGAAGAGGATACAGGACAAAAAGTGAAGTGAAATATGCTTCTATCACGACCTCGAGGAGACAAACTCCATTCTTATTACTCACATTGCATTCCATTACAATCCAAGCAAAACTGTGGTGGCAGCGATGCTTATTAAAGTGTAACTGTAGCATACAGGATAATAAAAAACCTATACCTATAATATGGTTATAAATTGCTCACTCATTAGAAGTATTGTAGAATTAGGCGATATAGAGAAAATATGAATATATATGGAGGGAAGACAAAGTTGCTAATATAATAATTTCTTGACATTATGTTCAATTTGATAAGAGAAATTAGCTAATAACGGCCAGCCGAACCAGAAGCTTGTAGGCAGCAAGCTTTTCGAGCCAGCAGGCAGACTCAAACGACATGTTCTATATGAAAGATGATGATTTGATGATTATATGGCTGGTGTGAAGCCGAATACTATATGGCAATGTGGTGAATTCAGTTACTTTTAAGATTTTCAATAAAATGAAACTGCTTGAAAGAAGGAAAGAGAACAGAAGACGACGGGGCCATTAATGGAATTAAGATCTCAAGAAGAAAGAGCATTTATGGAAAATATAATATGAGTACTTTTGATAATGAGCCTTCTCCACTCAAATCAAGCTTCTCTCCTTCATCCTTCGCTCTCCCTTTACGAACAGACTACTGGTGAGTGGTGAGACTTTCGAGGAAGTAAAGAAAACCAGCAGACATCAACTCAAGATCTAGCAATCCTCCTACATCCATGTGTACTTAACTCATCCACGTGATATCATTGCTTTTTCTTGATAGCGAATAACTATGAACCTCATGGCAAAGGCTTTTGAAGTCGAACTTTCTTTATTCCTATACGTGAAATTTTGTTTACTACAACGAATGCTGATCCGTCCAAAGCATTTCAATTACAGCGATGAAAATCTTCTGAAGAAGGAATGTGGACGGAAAACATCACTACTATCGTTTCCCTTTGATGATGCTTAATGTCTATTTACGCTGGTTAGACTATGCAAACTGATACACTAAATTCGCTAATTCATTGTGAATATTAGATACATTATATACGAGGGCGTTTTCAAAAGTCTTGCACCAAACGGAAATGTAAATTAAACCTATCTATTCAAATGAATTAACATGGCATTTCTTGTATACATTATCTACAGGGGTTTGGGGTTTGTGATACATAAATTTGTTTGGCTTTATATGGGTTAATTATGTTTGCGTGGCTCCTGGAAG
>JAHZMV010007364.1:0-10733 GCA_027743765.1 Coecobrya sp. COE2
GTGTAAAATTTCATGGCTCAATAATAAACACAGAGCTAGAAAATCAACTTTGTCTATGTATCACTTTACCTGGTACAACTAGGTATATTTAAACGCAAGCTATAATGTATAATATACACCTGTAATAAAAAATTATGTTGGTCGAGTATGCTACCTGTTTTCCATTATCTAATGGATTTTGCGACTATCGGGTAGATATCCATTTCCCTCTACCTATAGTCCATGGCTGTATCCTCTTTTCAGAAATATTCTCTCCAGAGCAACCATCATAGGGATATTAGCGATTTTATTGTACCAAGCTAGCCTGCAACTAATCAATCTCCAATCATGAAAACTGTAGATTTAATCCAGGTCTTGAAATTGATTTGGTTTACAGCAGTAATCATTCCAAAACATTGCACATGCCAAATAAAACTGCCCGTAAAACTCGATGCTGCATGCTTGTTCAACATTATCACTTCACAAGAAAATGCAGATATTCAAACCGAAATCGATTAATTCACTTTTAACTTTGATGCTGATCACAACAATTCAGAGGAATGGATTCAAACATTTACAATTCGCAGTGCCGAAAGTCTGAACCTGACAGTTCCCGACGACGTAGAAATCTTAACTGTCAACCAAGGTTATCAAATATATTCTGCCAAAAAGAAAAGCTCCTACTGCATTCATTTTGTCCTGTACACAGAAACATTCGAGGAAACAATTTCCACCATTCAAAATTCTGGATATGGAACATCGGACTCTACTTTATTCTTTATATACTTTGAAAGGTCATCAATCCTTTTAAAAGAATTTGAGCACCTAGTGCATCTACAAAACGTGACTGTATTCCACGCCGGTATTGTCTTCTTTACCTACATATACTACAAAAGTGCCCTGATCCATTGCTATTTCTGTCCGGAAACTCGTTTCCACTTAATACCTTCTGCCGATCTGTTGCCACTGTCACACCTCATAAATCTAATTTCTAATAAACATTTGACATTCATATACCCTTTCTTAAAAATCTAATAAACACCGCACATATTAGCCGTCACCATGACAAATCAAAATGCGTTAACACCTTCGCTTCGTATAACAATAAAACTATACTTAAATAGCTTTGGAAAAATACCTCCAATTTATTACGACATAAATCTGGATCAAGCAGGACATTTGCATTTTGAACCCCATTCGTTGGAAGGAAACCGAGTCACATTTATTTAGAGCTTGTTTATATTCTTCACAACAATTGCATTCACAATATCATCAAGCGGCATATTAATATTTCTTTTCTTCCCTCCAGAAGAAAGAAAGATAAAAGTCGTCGATAAAATTATCATCGTTGCGTGCATATCGTCCACCACATTTTTTATTTCAACATTGCAAACAGTTTTGAAAAAATGTCGAACCTACAAACTAATTTATAATTTTTTGGAGTATGGACTGTTCGCAGGTGAGAAATTGCTATTTGCTTAATTGCCATAAGAAAAATATTTTATTATCTCATTTGGTTTTAGAAACTGCGTTAATTCGTAAACAAAATGACTGGACGGGCTTTCTATTGAACTATCTTATAATCGGAGAAATTGTCTTTGTGGTTACGATATCGCTTATAATTACCATTTTTGACTCATTACCTCATTGACTAATTACCAAAAACTCATGTTGAAACGTTACTCAGTTTTCGAAACTCTCAGTATGCTTTACCTTTAAAGCTTTACAATAATTGTCGGGTATTTCAAACAATGATTTGGAAACTATCCTCTGAAATCACCTGCAAGTTTTTTGTTTGGTGCCAAGTTTTTCTAACCTTTCTTGCCTGGCTGTCAATTCAAGGTGTTGGGTTGGTAAATGAGTTTGTAATTGTAGCCAGCGCTGCCGCATTTCTCGGTGGAGTTAGTATAGCAGTTTGGCTACTTTGTATGGATTCCGATGTTCGGATTTGCAGTGCCTAGCTTATTTTTCAACGAAGGAGCTTTTTCCGTTGTACTCGACGATCTGACGAAAAATATATTTACATGCGGAAATGCTAGCCCAACAGGAATTACTAATTAAATTTGGTAGTGAATTTGTAATCAGTAAAGATACAATAATAAATTATATGACTGTTCTCAATGCAAATACTACGAATGTTGGACTTCTAGTAAATCCATGAATAAATATTTATGAAATGAAATGAAATATTGCCGAAATCAATCTCTATGTACATACACCTGAATATACAAGCCAAATGACAGACAACGCAAAATAAGTTAAGTGAAATGAATTTTGAAATCGCTATAAACTATGGAGTTTCTCATGACAGAGAGATGATAATTGTTCTTAACATTTACGTGGTATTGAAATTCACATTTTGGAAATAATTTGTTCAAATTACATAATTACACTATGAGCAAATTTTCCTCTTTCACTTAAAATAATAGCATACCCGTTTAATTGTACGTATAAGGAAGCATTTAGTATATTGTGGGCAGAATAAATTATCAGCCATACTCATTTCCTTATTGAAATTATTTCTGTGGATGCTGGCCATGAAAGGAAGATATGCTGGTTAGGAAATATGCTTGGGTTTTGCTAGCACCCACTTTTGCGCAGACTGAGACGTAGAAATAAAAAATTGAGATACTACCAAAAATATCGTAATCAGACTGTGGACGATGCAGGAACATTGCATAAGGCATGAGATACTTTACCACATATATCTACTGCTCCCCTAGTGATCTAAGGCATTCCCATAACTTATACTGACTTAGAAAAAGTCGGTATGTACTCTCTTCGTATATATAGCCCACAATGCCGAAACAATGTATGGTGGAATATGCTGCTTCTGTTATCAATATTAACTTCACTAAGGAAATTGTGCAACCGATCGGTGGTTTTTAATTTTTTTAAATGTTTGTTTAATTTTTTTAAATCAATTTTTTTTATATCGCCGTCTTCCACCTGCCCACACTGAACATACCAACGATTATATTAATACGTTCCAATATATTGCAATCTGATATGCTCGTTTTTAAATATATGACACAGGACGGAACGAATTATTAATTAGCGTTGCACGTAATTGCAACATTTAACTTATTATACCATGAACTGGCCTGTATGAGGATATATTACGTGTTTTGAACACTACAGGAATGAAGCACTACAGGTAGATATTACTAACTCATAAACAGGACTCAGAGTATTTTAACCTTAATTGAAGGAAGGCTCTAGTCTTAAGGGTACGATATTAAAAATGATATATCGACATCCTTAAGCTTTAGTACACCTATGTCAGGATGATCAGGATGCTTGTCATCTCGATTGCTGAAAAGGATGATAACCGGTTTAGAAATGAGCATACTAGAAAAACTCGACAGATTGAAGGATATTGCAAAAATCAAGTTACTTGCAAAAACATTATACCCATTCATGGTACTAAACAGCGAACTCCAATAAACATTTTATTACCCATAGGAGTTGGAATATATTTTATTATAATCATGGGCTTCACTTTAATTATATTAAATCTGATATATCGCGTCAGCCCTTGTGTCAAAAAATATTGTGTCATGTTGCGGAAGAATGTTGTAAGTTTATGTGCAAAGCTTTACTCTTTCTGTGTGTAGTGTAATATCATACTTCAGATATATTATTTTAGGTGTACCCATTCTAAATAAATGTGTCTCGGAATAAATTGTATATTTCTTTTGTGGTGTAGTGTTTGTATGTTTATTTATTTTCAACCAATGGAATAAATCATATACAATGCTGTTGTTGATGCATGAATCAAATCCATAAACAATTTATTAATTTTAAGCGTTTTGTAATGCCGTCATAAAATTCAAAGGTTTTATGTAAAACAATAAATTAATTTCTTTAATAGAAACACGTGCGTCCTATATTTAATCAATTCTGTCTCTACGTTGATTGAATTATATATATCCGGTTGCGTAAATTTAATTTTTTTATTAGAAGCAAGCAATTTCTTAGTACAAATTAAAAACCTAATTTAATTTTCTTTCTATACGTTTCATAACCAATTTTACTAACAAGGAACTTTAGTGAATTGTATCATACCCTTCGTTCTTGAAGCCAGTACATTTTTTAAACAATTATTTTTTATTTGTTCAGTATATATGCAACAAAGGCGCCTCAAACCAAAGGTAGCGTTATAAACTAAGTGCTTGTTTGCAATTTTTGGTTTTTTTGGGAGAAAAACTAATTTACAAATAATAGTTGCCTCACTAAACTTAAGCCCGACAACTTCATGGTGATCCTTGTAAGCTTATAAAAAACCTCTCCATCTGTCAAATAATAATAACAATTTATAGAATTGGTTACATCAAAAATACAGATATACATTTTATTTCCCAATTTTGTAAATTTGATTTTAATAAAAAATATGGGTTGTGGCATGAAAAATTTCATCAAACTTTAATAGTGAGGTTATTGCTATAAAAAGTTATTTATTGCTTGTAAGACACAAGTGTATTTTGTTTGGTTGAGCAACCTAATTCCTATAACTTTTATGAGTATCAACTTAGTTAGGTTTGTTCGAGGAAACAGAAAAATCAAAATTTCACCATTTCTTCTTAGCACGCATTCCATACTGTTCGCATAAAAAGTGTTTCGTTATCTAATTCACTGAAGACATTTCTAGTTTTATTGTATAATCTATAGTTTTATTTTATTTACATTCATTCATTTTGCTTAATCTGAAAAGTTCAAAAAAAGCATAAGGAAACATGGAAAATGAAACCGCACTAACACCTTTATTTCGACTAGCTTTAAAGTTATATTTACACAGTTTCGGAAAAATACCTCCAACCTATTTCGATATAATTGTGAACCCTACGGGTAATGTGCAGTGTAAGTTCTATTCGCTAAGTGAATCCCGAGTTGTTGTTGTTTGGTCCAGTGTCGTATTTCTCACCCTTACAATATTCACACCTTTTACAATCGGAATGTTTTTGGTGTTATTATTCCGTCCAGAAGTCACACAATTGGCACTCATCGACATAATTATATTATTGTCTTGCCTCTCATCTTGTGTCATGTATATGGTGTTATTAAACACAATTTTGAAAAATAAGCAAACGTTTAAAACGATTGATTCCTTCCTTGCGCGTGGACTATTCCCAAGTAAGAAATAACATGTTTGAAATCTTCATAAAAAATATACCCAATTCTCATGAATTTCTAAATTTCAGGATTGCAAATAATTCAAGATGACCACCATTACACTGGATTATTAATGAACTATCTTATTCTTGGAGAAATTATATTTGTATTGCCTTTGCCGTTTGTTTTGACATTTCTGAATTTGAATCCGGTGCACGCTTTGATTCGAGAAGTCCTATACCAATTCTCAATTATTGCATCTACTTCTGGAAACATGTTACTGAAAACTATATCATTATTTATATTTATTCCGTTTCTCTACACCTTCTTTAAATATCTGTTCTTCAGTATTATTTACGTGGCTCTGGAATTGTGTTATATGAAGCGCCATATAAAAACTTTATCTGCTGTTGCGCATATTCCATTTAATCTTCGGCTAAAGCTTTATGAGAACAGCCGAGTGTTTCAAATGATGATTTGGGAATTTTTCTCTGAAATTGTGCTTATATTTATATTTTATAGCCAGCTATTCCTGACCTTTTTGGCATGGCTGGCAACTAGAGGTATAGGCATAGCGCCCTTGTTTATTGTTATGGCCAGTGCAGCGGCATTTGTTGGTGGGTGTGGCATTATGATTTGGTTTCTGAAACTGTGTTCTGATAACAGATTGTGCAGCGCTCAGATAGTTGCTCGGGAGCGTAGTAATTTTCATTTTCATCGACGTTCTCATCAGAATTATTATTTTACATTGAAATGGCGAGCTCAACAGGAACTTCTGGTTACATGTGGTAGACAGTTTGCAATAAGCAAGGATGCGATGATTAATTACGTTAATGTGCTCAACACAAATGTCACAAATGCTGTGCTTCTAATAAAACCGTGAATATATGTTTAGTAATTCTTTTGTGCGAGGTTATTTGTATGCAGAAAACTGAGAAAATCTGCTGAGAAATTAACTGGAATGCAGAGAGAAACGAAAATGTGAGTGTCGAACATAATTGATATCTGTTTCCGATGGTTATATGGAAGCCAAAAGCGACAATTTTCTCTCTGCTCATGTAAATGCATCGAACGTTTGCTGTAGCATATAATGTGAAAACTTGATATGACAAAATGAATGCGTGTTATTTTCTTGATTTTTAGTTAATTGCAATCAAGACGAATTGATATTATGTAATTCCTTTTTTCGTAATGTGGGGGCATTATATATTTTGTTTTCCACGCTGAGAATATCCCATCCCAACACGTAGGCATTAGTGGCTCAAACCTCTGGCATGAGGCATTTTAGTTTAATTACATCTCCTCCATTTAATATATACAACCAATTCCTCTTCTATGTTATTAGCTTATATTTTCTTGAAGACTTGTCGAACGTCGTAGATGAATTGCAAAGTGAAATTGTAGATGCAAAATAGTTGTACTGAAAATTAAAAAAACATAATTACGCATTATAAACCTTCTGTTAATTTATGACTAATTTAAAGTCTCGATTGTACCATATCACACATTCCTTCAAAAATATTTTAAATTTGAGAACCATACACTAAACCAACCAATGTTTCCCAATTTTATCACAATGTTTTACTACTTGAATATTTTCATAATTCAGTTTTCATATTGCGCTATGCTTCCCAAATTTCCGGTTCAGTTGAATGCAAATTTTCTACTTAACATTGTAGGCTCACATAGAAGATTCACAATTCAATTTGAAGATGAACTGGAATCCAACAATATACAGAGTAGCAGTAAAAATGGCTTACAACAACAATACACCATACACGACAGTCAAGAGCTTTCCTTAGCAGTATACGAAGAAATCGAACAAAATATTACTGCAAATCAAGGTTATTTTCGGTTTGCTAGTAAGCGGCGCTCGTCGTTCTGCCTCCTGTTCATCCTCTACACTGATGATTTTAACGAAACACTTTATTCCATCGATAAATCCGGATTTGGCACTTCTGACAACATTCTATTTTTCATTTTCTTAGAACAAGGTTCAAATTTAATGACTGAATTTTTGGATTTGATTTATCAAACAACTGCTGTTTCATGCTGGACTCATTTTCTTTGACAAACTAAATCCTCAAATTTCGTTGTACTGCTATTTTTGCCCAGATAAAAAGTTTCACCAATTACCTGAAAGAACTTCGATAGATGAAGCAAGATCAAAATTGCTTGGTCAGTTAAATGAAAAGACTTACGGAAGACGTATTTTCGTAAGCGTTACTGGACTGTTCACCCAATCAATTGCAACCTCGATTAGTTTTACTGAAATACAAAAGGGTCGTCTCGGCATACCGGAACTCATGAAAAGGTTGAGGTATTGCGTCACATCTGAGCTAATATTAGTAAACACAATTCTGTCGGTTGTTAATAGCAGCCTAATTTTTTATATAAATCGGTTATCCGGAAAGCAGCAGGAGTCACTTCCATGGTACCTTCACGCAGATTTTGGGGAAAGCGTCCATCAAACAATTCCAGATAAGGTTATCCTTACCCGAAGATCGACTTACGTAAGCCGAGTATCATTTTTTCACAGGGTAATTGGCTGCATAAATGTAAACAAGGTATCCAGCTTTGGCTACAGTTTTGTTACTCTGTCAATATACAGGCGTAGATGGGATTACTTTCGCTGGAGCTTTTGCTATCATTCTTTCATAAAAATTTTAGTAAAGGATTCAGTATAGATTTTCTTTGGCATCTGTTTGGAATACTGTATGAAACCGGAATTCAAAGTATATTCTTGCTGCCATTTCAATACCAATGCTGTTTATATCCATATCATACCAAGGATGTATTTCGTCAGAATCTTTGGAATTTTCTGAATTCCCAACATTTCAAAAGTTTCTGCTTAGCGGATATAAAGTTAATTTTGGAAGTGATCCAACATTGTGTATCATCGGAAATTTGCTTCCTGGAGTTGGCAGAAACGCCATTAGACGTTTTACACGTGGAAAGAAATTTGAAGATGCTGTAGACTTCCGAGATTTGCGACCACTGTTTATTTCCCCACTTGAGAAATTTCTAGAGGAAATTATTGAAAACAAGCTGCTCTATTCAATTTTCCTTGACATGAAATTTGGAGAAGCCCTGTATCTGCTTTTGGGTAGAGCTGTTTGCTTAACTCAGAAAAAGTTCTACTGCAGAGGATACGATATTAACAATGATCTGCCGATATCCCTAAGCTTATGTATCCGTACTTCAGGCTACTTGTCATCACGACTACAAAAAAAGACGATGACGGGTATGGAAATGGGCATATCTGAAAAATTGGGCAGATTGAAGGACGTCGCAAGATATAAGTTTCTGCCAAATTACTTAAATATAATACCCACCCAGGGAATCAGACAACCGACACCGCTAGATATTTTGTCACCTATTGGAGTTGGATCATGCATTATTCTTATATCAGGTGCTGCAGTGATTCTAATCAATAGTGTATATTATTTCAGCATTTTCGTTAAAGCTAATTTTTCGCGATGGATTGACATTGTTTTAAATAAATGTGAAAAGGTTTATTTGTTTTTTGTAAAGATATTCGTATAGGTGTACTCATTTTAAATAACGATGACTTGAAGTACAATATGTAATCAAAATTTTTTCATAACAATTTAGTCAACATGGGTCCTTATGACAAGATAGAGTTTAGTCAAATATTTAGACGAAATAAAATCATATCCAGGATAAAATGATCAGGTTGTCTAAATTTTTTGGTGATGCCGTGAACATTTCCAAAATGTTTGTTTACACGATGTATGTTAGTTCACATTATTCTATGATTTTTTCATGATTTTCGCCAAAAAAATAAAGTCGCAATTATTTCACTAATTTTTATCCTCCAGGTAGGACAATTCACTTACCAAATTAAGGAATTGGTGAAGCATTCAATACCTACAGTTCATTATTAGTAATAATTTATTACTGATGAAAAAATTACAGCTCCTATCCTCGTGTGATAGATTCCTCCTCCGCTTATGTATTTAATCCCTAAAGCAATGATGTATAATATATACCTGTAAAATTTCAGTTGGTCGAGTATCCAAAAAGTTTTTTCATTATCTAATGGTTTTAGCGACTATCAGGTAGATATCCATTTCCTCTAGTGTGTGGATGTATACACTTTCAAGACACATTCTCTCCAGAGAAAACCGTCAGATTGAATATTAACTATTAACTCCAATCATGAAAACCTTTGGTTTAATCCAGGTCCTGAAACTGATATGGTTTGCTGCAGTAATCAATCCAAAAAGTTACACATGTCAATTAAAACTCCCTGTAAAACTCGATGCAGCATGCTTGTTCAACATTATCACTTCTGAAGTAAACGCAGATATTCAACCTGAAATAGATTTATTCCCTTTTCACTTCGATGCTGATCTCGATTTATCCAAAGATTGGATTCAAACATTTACAATTCACAGTGCCGAATATCTTAACCTGACAATTGCCGATGATGTGAAAGTCTTAACAGTGAACCAAGGTTATCAAATATTTTCCGACAAAAAACAAAGTTCCTACTGCATTCATTTTGTCCTCTACACCGAAACATTCGACGAAACAATTTCGTCCATTCAAAATTCTGGATATGGAACATCGGACACCACCTTATGCTTCATATATTTTGAAGCCTCGTCCACAATTTTGAAAGAATTTGAGCATCTAGTGGACCTACAAAACACGACGGTATTCCACGCCGGAATTGTTTTCTTTACCAACACATACTACAAAAGTGCCCTCATCTATTGCTACTTCTGTCCGGAAACCCGCTTTCACTTAATACCTTCTGCCGATCTTTTACCACTATCCCATCTTGTAAATTTAATTTCCCGGAAAATCAACGGGAATGCCTATGGACGTCAAGTTGTTGTAAAATCTGGTTTTATTTTTATGCAAAATGACAAAATAAATATTTGTCTAACACCATTGCAGAGAAATAGCAATGGTTTAGAATCACTTATTACGGCCATACGATACTGCCCATTCCCAGAATTATTAATCTCGATTCATTTGCAAGAAGCGCTCAATACAACTGTAAGCATTGGAAGTTTCAGTGACAGTGTTTCATTAGAAGAGAGATCTTCCTCGGCCTGGTTCTTTAAAGTTTTTTACGGCGAAAGTGCATTTCAGAATATGCCCAACAAAAACATGGCTTCTAGAAATATGCTTTATGTGAATCGTATCGCTTTATTTTCTCAGTGGATGGCATGTACAACCACTGAAAAATTGTCAACATTTAGTTACAGCTTTGTTACAGCAATAGAAAATCACGCTTGGCTTCTGCTTTTAATTGCAGGCGCTTTACTTAGCTTTGTTTACAAGAATTTATCACAAGGTTTTGGAATCTTGTGGAATATATTTGATGTGTCATACGGTGAGGTTCGGCAGTCTCGCATAATTTGCTTGATTTCTATTCCAATACTTCTGATTTCACTTTCGTACCAAGGCTGCATTTCTTCCGAGTGTATGCAATTCTCTGGATTCCCAACAATTTCAAAGCTTTTCAGTGACGGTTATAAAGTTCATTATCCACCGAATCCTTTGCTTAAACTGTTGGAATACTTGGTTAGTAAAGAAAATCAAGAAATCATAAAACATATTTCAGGAAGAGAACATTTGCTAGATAATATTGTTTCTAGAGACAT
>JAHZMV010007365.1:0-10882 GCA_027743765.1 Coecobrya sp. COE2
GTAGTTTTTAATGATGCTGGGCTTAAACGAAACTTTAAACCTTTGTTATTTTAAATCAGTTCATTTTTTATTTTACTTTGGTGCCATATGCTTATAGTGAATGACTAAAGTAATGCAAACATAACCTGAATCACCCTGTATGCATTGATATACCTATGTAGGCAATGTAGTAAGAAACTATATATAAACATTTGAAAGTCATGTAAGCCACTACAGAAGCGACCTGAAAAAGGCAACAAAGACAACGTCCGCTAGTAGCAGGATTCATACAACATTCACAGTTCATAACTTTGTTGTGTCTTGCTTAGCATGGTCAATTTATTATCTTCCAAATGTATAAATTTACTACAAATATTTTTCTAGGTATAATCACTTTATGAACCATTTACACATTTGGGTTCATGTCGTTGGTTGCATTGCTTAGAGGAGGCTGAATAAAAGAATTACAAAGGATATCCAATGTCCTTATATACCGCTCAACTGTTCACCTGGATAGTGTATATCTGTGCTGTATCTATAAGTGTAATAGTAATCAGTGAGAAGAACGCATTAAAATTCCAAGATGCTGTAAAATTATATTTCTCCAGAAACAACCCGGACCCCCTCTTATTTTCTTTGTGTAATTATGGTTGTTTGTCTTACTGCTACTGTTACCAAACAGTTCCTGTGTACGTATGAAATAATGACTAATGAAATAATAATGAATGTGATGATTTGCATAGAATTTTTAGAAGTCAGAAGAACATTGGCGTATATAAAAATGGATATACATATAGGTTTATGTATATTGTACTCACAGATTTTGTGTCATTTCTTGACATATATAGGTTTTTTCATTTTAAAAACGTCATTTTTCAATAGTCCGTACATGTAAACATGGTATATAATTATTTTTCTGTGATGTAAGAAAAGGGATATTAATTACAGCATTAACAACTAGGTTAGTTTAGTTAAGAAAAGAAAAGAATTCAGTCGTTAATAAGAAGAAACGTATTAAGGTTCTTTACATATTACCTCATGAAAAGTCTATTTAGTAAGAAAAACTAATATGGCATCTTTCATGGAAAAATCAAAAATGGCTGACTCCATTGTTTAAAGGCATCTAGTAGTAATAAGAGAACACCTTAAACTGTCTAATAATCGCTCAAGATATTGTTATTCTTAAATATTACAGATTATTGGGTAATATATTGCCGAAATTATAATTATGCTCCTTGAATTTTAATTATTGGTTTAATTTTTCAACAATTAAAAGGATCTTAATGTTACAGATTTACAATTTACGGTAATTATAAGTATAATATAGTGTGACAAACAAGGTTTACACACAAAAATAAGCGTTTAGTTAAAATGGATTCTTGATAAGATTTGCGATGTTTTAACGTCACACATTTTTACGGGAACATCGTGTGAAAACGTTTATTAAATTAGATGGATGTGTTCCTTGTTGGTTAGCTATGTTTGAAAGTTGGAATTTATATACATAGGTATGACTAGTAAAATTGGAGGAGAGAGGTTGTTAGTAAAAAAAATATGACAGCATGTGTTCAAATGTAGCATCTAATATAAAGTTACCGAAATGATATCTTGGCTACACACGGGAGACTTTTAATTTATAGACTTAGACTTTAGAACCGTTTTCAATTTTTCCTCAAGTCTGAACTAGGAATGCGAAATAGAAAAGGTACTTTCCTACGGTTGAATGAGTATTGTAAAATGATATGCCATTTGTCCCGAACATGCTTAATAATGATATAGATGAGATAATTAATACTCCGAATGTGTTTGTAAGAAAATAAATTTTTATATCTGTTGCTGTCAACACATGTAATTATTGCATTTTGTTAAATTTGAATTTAGTGTGTTCGCTTCCGAGCTTTAGATTTATGAATGAAGTTTGAATTTATAAATGTAAATAGATGGGTGGTCTTTAAATTCGTCCGTTTTACCTGATGATAGAAGTTGTTGGATATTCTTTAGACTTTTCAGCAGACTGGACTTCATTTTAAAACGGCACCTGATCATTTTAAGAGACCTGTATCATCTCGGGAGGATAAAATATCAATACGATTCCTCTCCATATCAACAAATCAAAGAGGGACGACAAAAAATAAAATATTTACTTATTAAAGCATACATATTCAGAAATTAATAAAGCTTAGTGGGATAATGTTAATTAGATAATTTGCAAAATTTGAATTTATAGCTATTACAATATGATATTATCCAATTTCATTTTTTATTTCATTTATTTCCAAATGACTCACCTCTTTGCTTTAAAATAGATGACTATGATACGTAACTCAACATTGATTTATTAGCACATGTACTCAAAAGTTTGGAATGCTAAGAAGGTCTTAGCTAAAATTATGCAATTATGGCTGTGTTGCGATAAAACAACATTTTATAAATCTTACTAATGAATCAAAAAGTGATTTGAGGCTTAATAGTTTGTATCAATCTTGTAAATTTTAGAATTGGTACGTAAATAAGGAGGTACTACAAAGTAAATATTAATTGACACATACACTTATTATTAAAACCGCAGGTTTGGAATAAATATAAAGAAGCCAAATTTATAAAAAAAATGTTTAAATTTATGTTTCACTTCGCCATCGTTCAACAGCATGCATATAACTACATGATACTCGCTAAAAACAGATTAATATGGAAAGTTATTTGGTTTGAAATTACAAACCAGAGAAACAGAAAAGTTTGAATAAATGCAAATTCTATTCATATCACTGTTCAATTTGTGATAGTAATATCAGCACGCAACCATTTAAAGTTACCAGGATCAATGCAAAATAATGTATATTGAGTTTCTAGTATATTCCTTATTTTGACTGATGTATGCAACTGTGTAGCAAGTAGCAAAGGTATGTTGGCCGTATTATGTGTTGTATATATTTTCAATTGAGAAGCTCATTGTTTAATTTTACATTATTACTAAAATGTTACTACCTACAAAACTTAAATATTCAACACAAAACCACTCTTAACCCTGGTTGGAATTGAATCTGTTACTGTAATTGCTTACAGTGCCGTAAAAACGAACTTAGTTGGCGTCGAATATCGTAAAAAATGCTTTAAATATTTTTCAATCTTTTTTGCTTTAAATATTAATAGGACTTTATCAATACATACCATAAAATATATTTTGTCATTCTACAGATTTAATGACTATAACTTCGGCTACTATATGACCTACTATCTGTATTAGGTTCCAACACACAAATGTAAAAGAAATAATTGTAGATAAACGTAGAGAATTAAACTAAATAAGATTGAAGATTTGTTTTGTAGGTAGTGGCTGTAGCTCAGTTTCCAATAGCATGCGTAACGTTGAGTCTCGTCAAAACTGTGCTTAATGTATGTAAAAAGTCACAACATGGAAGTAGATGGAAAAAATCATGTAAATACATGTTAATCAAAGAAATGGTAATTTCTCCATGGAAATTAAAATAACCTAATGTAACTAAGGTCCCCGTACAAATAAATGGTCATCTGTGTCGCCAATGTTTAGCAAATTTCTGCTAATAAATTTTAGATTAATTGATTAGGCGATAAAAAGATGGCGATCATATGATTGCGATAAACTGAAGGCGATAAGGTTACTGGTTACCTTATGGTTTAATTTGAAATGTAATGATAAGTAATAATTAGTATTGATTTTAAAAAATTATTTATGATATGGTAAAAACAAATATTTCGGAGATAGTTAATACAACAGTAATCACGTTTAAATTTGCGCACTTTCAAACAATTTTGCCAAAATATATTAATAGAGTCAATCTTTTTCTTACAGGCAGTGTTGGAAAAATTTAACTAAAGAATTCCGCTTGAGAAATGATTCGAAGAGATATATCAACATTTACTTCAAGCGTTGATCTGTGGTTGCTGTAATGAGGTCATATACACAACACATGATAAACGTCCTTTATACCAAGACTACAAATATCACAATTTTTAAATCCGTTTTTTTCTATTTCCGAGCAGTCCAGAAGCGTCCGTAGTATAGACAAAATTGATTCCACATCTCATTTGAAGATTATTATTAGTAGTGATTATTTATAAACACTCAATTATCTTTATTGTTTGGAACAGATATGCATATCCACTAAAGCAAACATGAAACTTTGATATCACTCAACTCAACATATTGTCAGAATTTATTAAGAGATCAGCGATATATAACATGACGAAAATTTTAAGTAAGCATATTTTAAGATTTGCTGTAGGACACAATGGAGCTTATTTGAACAGAATTATTCATATAATTTTCAAGAAATAATCATTGATAATGACACTACTTTTTATAAAATAAAGCTTTTAAAATTTCAACCAAAGTGAGGAGTTTACACTATTTTTTAAAAAAAGACTGCTTTCTACAGAAAACTGACGCTTGAGAGTAAGTTAAAATTAAGGCAAACGAAAAAAATAAAATTTCATTTGCAAAAATTATAACTAACTAACCCAACATTTTTTACCTATGCGGTATAGTATGCCTCTCATTGTTTAGTAAAGGACGTCCAGATCTTTCATTTTGATGAAAAGACTGATTTCTTTTCAAAGTATAGAATTCATTGGCGCTTTTGAATTAATGCATTCAACTGCTAATAGTTACAGACTAAGAAGTATCAATTCTCACAGTTACAGCAAAAGAATATAACTATGCTTCTGTTGGAAGCCATTAAAAAACTCTTCAGCGTTCCAATATATTTTTTCAAACAAACGATTCACGTGCATTTACATTTTTGTGCTTGTCGACTTGGCTGACGAGCTGAAAGGAAAAAGCTTTATTTTTATGTGAAATTTTGTAAGGTGCTCTGCGGTTAAAGCTAATTACAGTGAAGAAAGTTAATTAACGTCTTAAATTAGTTAACTAGCTTTATTTCAAAAGTAAACTTTATAGCGTTTGACCAGTTTATAATTGCGTTAAATTTAACGGTGAATTTAATTGCTCGTGATTTTTTGTGCATTTTTCAAGTGGAAAAATGGAGGAAACACCCGTCCAATCAAAGGAGGAAGAAATTGGAGGTAGAGTTGTCGGAACGGCCGAAGACGCCACCAGTTCGAAGAAAAAGGAGACGCCAGCGTGGTGCGGGTGACCGTTGGTGATGCGTCAATTGAGGACGCCAACACCTCCAACTTCCGGTGCTCTTGTGGACCACCCGTTCCTGTTCGGAAGCAAGGAACCCCTACAAATTTTGTGGTACTCCCAGAAAAAGGACTTGTCGTTATGCCGCGGAGGGAGTGGGAGGCAATGTATTTGGAGGTGTAGGATCTCAGTCGCAGGAAGGCTGCCATTCTAGCTGCTCGGGAGGGAAGGGAGGAGAAAGGGGTCCAGACTGGAGGGGAGGAGGACGTGGCGCCTACTTTGCAACGGTAAAATAATATATTTAAACCTAGATTTAATTATAGTTTTACTTAATCAACTAATGGTTGAATTAAGGTTTAGGGATTTTTACACTCACTCAACGACTCAACCTCACTCAAGCTCACTCATCAAATTCACTCACTAACTACGTTGAATCGATTAGTTTAGGTTATTTTAGGTTATGTTAGGTTAGGAAAAAATTGTCTCGAATTACTTAACCTAACCTAAAATAACCTAACCAATCCAACTCAGCTAATGAGTGAGGTTGAGTGAATTTGATGAGTGAGCTTGAGTGAGTGTAAAAATCCCCAAACCTTAATTCAACCCGTCAATCCTCGGCCAAGCACTCCAAAAAGAGGGAACAGTAGTTTAATGTTAATTAACATTTTTTATTTTGTTAGTTAATTAAACTTCCTGGTTAAATAAAATGTACTTTTAAAACAGTACAAAACTGGTACAGTTCACGTTTCATTTGATTTATTGGTGAAAGCTTTTTTCATACAAGTGACTCCCTCTTCTCACTTATATAATTGTTAATTAAATGGTTAATTAGCCTTGTTAAATAATTCGTCTATACCTTAATTGTACTATAGTTAATAGTTTCATGTCACCCCAAATAAGTGCACAATTAAATTAACCAATGTTGTTTTTATATTTTAAACAGGTAAAATTGGGTTTATTTTTCGTTTTTAAATGCTCTCAATAATTGTAAAGTATTTTTTTAAAAATTTAACTGGAATGTGTGTTGTGGGAATTTGATGGAGATGAGAAGCCGCAAATCCGCGACAGTTTTTTTCGAGTAAAGCTGTTATGTTGAAAGGAGACCCAATTGACTAATAAGGAGCAGGGATAACAGCGGGAGGATTCCAAAGCGGGAGGCAGGCAGACTGGGATTCCAGACTTTGCTCCTACGTCACTCCCAGCGCCGGAATCTGAATAAAAGCAGCTATTTGACTTTCTCGCCAACAATGTATTTTGCAAAAGTTTTCTGAGGAGCAGATCTGGTAGATACTAATGTCATCGGGAAACTTTTACAATTTGTACGCAAACCAATTTCTATTTACTTGAGGCTTTTGATCAAGTGATTTAAGAATGGGTTGACGAATAAATTATCGTATTCTTTTCTGACACATTTTGGCGACGAATATTTTTAAAGTGTGGGTTTTCTGGTTTTAAAACCTTTTAGATAACATGGGAAGATATGTTTTCATTGTTACCAGGATGCAAAATTGTTCGCTATCAGCCAACAATACTTTTCAATATACTGGATAAAACCTTGACTTTTATACTAACGTTTTGTGTACATTATTTTATATATGAATTTATTATTTAATATTTATTTGAAACTAAATCCACAAAGTGTAATAAATTAAATTGATCAAGGTTTCGCGGCATGTAGACTATGAGCTTAATGTTTGCTTGATATGAAAGATCGCATTTTTTGAATATCGGTTTCTGATTTAAAAATGTATCAGATCGTTGGTGCTGGGTGAAATTATTAATATTTTACTGAGAGAATTCTATACATAATAATTATTTTGCTCTCAAATGTTACTGAACAATTGTTACGCTTGAATAGTTTTGTTGAATGGATTGATCACCGCCGAAGAAAAGTTTAGATGAAATAAAATAATATAATAAAAGTTAGATCACTTAAACAGATTGAATCATTGATTCTTACCTTTTGTATTTAATTCCAGCTATATTTCATACACAGATTTTTAGAGTATAATCGAAATCAAAAAATTTGAGTCGGTGCGATTATACTTAAGGATGATGAAGGATCAGATTGTCATCATGCATATGAGAATAAGTGTTTTCAATTACAAGCTGAATGCTTAATAATACAAAAGTGACTCTTAGAATTGAGGTGTTCTTTCATTACTTGTTTACTATCAATTAGGTATAGAGGCTTAAACTAACTCATCGAATAACGAACACTAAACTTAATCAATTGCAGATTTTGTTGCTTTTCGAAAACTGAACATTCAGTGGATTCTTAAAACATCTAACTCTGAAATATATACTTCCAACCAATTCAAAGTACGTATAATCAGTCTACAAATTATAAAAATATAAATAAATAAATTCTAATTTTTGAAAACACGAATTTAATTGCAGGAGGTAAACGGCAGTAAATTATAAGTTTTACATTGCTTCCACATTACCATAATACAACCAGGGGACAAAAAGTCGGCAGCTCCACCTACCGTTTTGTATTTTCTTTAATAACTTCTACATAGATTAGCTGATGACAAAAGCAAAACATGTCCCTGAAAGCCCGAAGTCTGGGCTACTGGAAAACACTTCATTATAATGGTAACGGTAATAGTATGCTGTCTCTTGGCTCTTCCACTTTATTGCTTTCAAAATGAAATATTTAATAAGCTTAGTAATTATATAAATTATTAATAATTAAGTAAATTATATATATTAAGATTGAGTGTACTCTGTGATTGTCTCAAATTATATTCATTTTGGTATGAGTAGACTTTGACACCTTGTTTTTTATGCAGTCACAATTTTGAAGTTTGCCTTACAGCGCTGGATTAGTGTTGTAATCAACAATAATCTCAAACTCATTTAAATTAAAAAGTTGCATACAAAAGAGATAAATAATTCAAATTTCAATTCAAATAATCAACAAGTGAAATTATAACTTCAATAAATAATTTGATACTTCATATAAAGCTTTTTTTCAAATTGATAAGCGATAAGATTTGCGGCTTTATTTTGTTGGTCTACGGTGTCTGCTCCAGGAATACTCTGAGAATTGGTGATATTAATGTCTTTAGGTACAATTCCGTGAATCGCGCATGTGACTTTAGAAATTTTAGGAGAAATAATCTGAATAAGTTTAATCAATAGAACAGTTTGCATTGATGAAAAATTTGCTGAAAATAACAAATTCACTAAATGAAAAGGAAACGGATACGGCAGGAGATACTTCACATAATTCGGTATTATTTAGTTAGCTTAGTGATTCTATTTCCGCTAGTTGGCAATCATTTAAATTGTGGATTTTTTTCTGAAACATTATTAAGCTTTTACAAAAACCATATTCAAAATCGAAACACAAAACTAATTTCAAAAGCTGTGATTTCGCACATTATAAAAATTCCAGTCCATGGTGCTCTATCCTTTCTTCATTTATACATTAAATACGAGTTAACATCAACTCTGTAAGAAATTCAATGCTTCTTAAGAGATTTCTAAGCAAACCTGTGCATGATAATATTTAAAGATAGAACAGGCCTTCCCAAATTACAACAATTTACTAAATTATGGCAAATTGACTGAACGTCATTAAAAGAATGTAATGAATTTTCTTATTGTTGTTCCGTTTAATTTTCTGTGGCACTTTCCGTTCTCACGTACTATTACTAGATGATGTCAGCGATTCGAAAGTGGTGCCTCATTGCTTGAAAACAAGCCAATTCCTGGACAACCTGCAAGTGCTACTGATGAGAAACATGTAGCAAAAGTGCAGGCTATTGTGGAGAAGGACAGGCGTCTCTTATTGCGTGAAGTTGCAGAAAACGTGCTCATAAGGGTCTATTCAGTGTTAAATTCAGGGTCAGAAAAACTCACATTTAATTTTGGGACTATCCCTTCGCCGTGCCAGGTTGATTCCTAAACTGCTCACTCCTCAACAAACGAAGTTAAAAAGCAAGCGTGCAAGGAGAATCTAAACTTTCTTTCGATGGACAGGGATTTTTCCTCGGGCAAATTGTTACAGGAGACGAAGCCTATCTCCATCACTATGAAGTAGACACAAAGAGACAGTCATCACAATGGCTTTCGCCTGGTGAACATCCCCCTTTCGGAAAAGGCTATTCGCAAAACGTGAAATGCCAAGATTATGATGCTTGTTTTCTGGTACCGGATGGGAGTTCGAACATCTAACGAAGTTTTTCTATAAGGGTGCTACACTGACCGGACAAGTATATGCCGATATTTTGGATAAGCTAAAAAAATGTCATACCTCAAATGTCGCCAAGCAGAGAGTACACGATGCCGGTTTTATCGGGTTTTATCGGTTTTATTTTTACTGTACCATCCTCCTTACAGCCCTGACCTTGCCCCATCTGATTATGTTTGGTTTCCCCAACTGAAAAATTATATGCGTGGGAGGAAGTATAACTGAGACGAACAAGTGAAAAAAGTGCAGTTTCATGGCTTGGACATTGAGGCCCCGAATTCTACTCCAGAGGTATCTCGGCGCTTGAAAATAGGCGGACAAAGTGTGTAAGATTCGATGGAAACTACGTAGAAAAAATTCATTGAATATGTCAAAACTTATTGGAATAAGAGAAAAATAAAATGGGTGCAACCTTGTTCAAAACGACTACGTTCTTACAAGCTCTAAAAGAAAAAGAAAAGTTTCCTATTCAACCGTTTCGTTGGCATTTTAAAATGTACCATACGTTATTGCGTAACAAACGAACAAAAATATTTGAAAAATCTTACTTGATGGCACGGAACGTGGAAAACTTTTGTATAAGATGATATTAAGCATAAATTGTACAATTTGGATTTAAATAAATTTTCCAGAAAACGTAACAAAATTTTAGTAATTTAACGCCGAAAGTAAGCATTTGATCGAAAATAACAGTAAAAGTTTTAAACAGATGATATTCTCAAAAGATTCGGGCTGTGTTTTAAAGCTTTAAAGTTTAGTGTAGTTGCTTTTTACTCAAATATGGTACAAGCCACAATCACTTCCCTACAAATCAGTATTGATAGCAATCATTAAATATTCATTTTTATTTTTTAACTAAATCCTGCTTGTGTCTTTAGTCTAAAAAAACTCGAAAGATATACGATACTAGAAAAAATACTGATGTCTAAATCAGTAAAGATTCAGTACGCACAGGTATTGTTAGGACGATTTTCAGTTTGACTAAACAATATAGCGTTTCAATTTTCTTAATCTTAGTTTTCAGTAATTCCTGCTTCCTAACTACAAGGATCATTTCAAAATAAAAATCCCAGTATTTAATGAAGGGAAATGATATAAGCCTGGATTCAATTATTCTCAAAAAATATTTTTTATTACATATTTTTCATCAAATTGTTTTACTTTGTTTACTCGCATCCCCTTGCAAAAGGAAGACCGTAATTTATCACCATTTTGAAAGTCTTTTTCTTATGATCGTTTAACCAGGCTCACTTTCCTCTTTAAGTAATTTAGTTTTCTGATGGACGATTAATATCGGAGTAATTATCAGAACTCAATTTAACTTTTAATATGGTCTCCTTACAACATTATATCACTACTATTCGGCTAACCGTCCCACCTGTACCTGTTCATTTTTAGCAAATATAAAATATTATTCATGTTGGATAATAACAAAATTTTCAGACAATATCTAATAATTATATTTTCCTCCAACCTGCCCATTTAACAATTTATTGGCGTAATAATTCTGCCAACAAAAATGATCAAAACTGTATATAAAGTACAGTTTAATTTTATAAATACTCACAATCCATTATAGC
>JAHZMV010007366.1:0-11087 GCA_027743765.1 Coecobrya sp. COE2
CAACTCAAAGTTTTGATTATTTTTTTTGCATTGAACTAGAGCTACATACATGTACCTATATAGAGAGTCATTTCTTTTGAGAAAATTATACAGCACAAGTCTAACGTGACTCACTGGTTGAATAATTTAAAAAAGCAGCCAGCCAACCGGAGCAACAGAGTCCCGATTTATTTTGTACAACATTAATTATAATTTTGCTTTCTACCAAGTTTTTATAAAGATTTCTAGGAAACGTGTTTGATAGTATTTCACCACTGCTCATTTGCAATTTATAGAGAAAAACTGTTCGATTTTGTACAAAGAGATGTATACATAATAGTATATTATGCTTGTACGTACATTAGTTTATATGTACGTTACATGATGTAACTTACATCATGAATCAGCTCAATAAACGAGACAAACGGTAAAGCGATTCGATCGATTACCATGCATGTTTGAAATGTGTTCATTGGTACCATTTTGAATAAAATGAACGTGTTTAATAAATTAGAAAAAACTGGAGCAGTAATAGCGTGTTGATAGCGCTTTACTCTGTGTTTGTAACTATATAATATACATACGTGTAGCGCACGTGTATCTGTGAAAAGTGTAAAGAATTTTTTCTGGTCTGAATATGGTAGGCAACCTTTCCCGTTACGATGCGCTTTGAAGTTAACGCACAACGATTTTCCGGAGAGTAGTACTAATGAAAATGCTCTAAATACATACGCTGTCTTTTGTAAAAAAAATCGAGATGACAATAATTACTTTTTCCATTAAATAAGACAAACTAGACAAATAAGTAAGCGAACCGTTAATGAAAGGTTTCTTAATACCTATACAATGTATTGCCCATTAGACAACAGGGATGCTTTCAGGTACCCAACATTCCAAGATATAGTTTGCCCTATCTAACCAGTATATAGCCCTACTATCAACTATTGGAATGTTGTGAGTTGCGACATTAGTTACTTTTTACTGCATACACAGAATATTATGCATATTAAATCCGAATGACTGCAGAGTGTTAAGCAAGGGGTATGTAAAAGTAAAACTCGCGTCATGCCACGTGAGTTGCAAACAATTCAGCAGGAATCAAGTTGTTTACAAAGCCTTGGGTAAAAAACTAATCCAGAATATAATATTATCTGTGGCTTGACATACGTGTCAAACTTCTACGTATGCATGATTGGAAAGTTCTTTTTGTCTTTTGTACCCATGATTCTTGTTTTCTATTACTAGCATGTATGCACAAATTTTCTATTTTGTTAATAAAAATAGGCATACCTATTTAATAAGTATGTAACGCTATCAAAAGGTCTGAAAAACTTGTTAATGTAGAAATCATAAGGCACTACTAGTATATTCCCAATAAGGGAATATGAAACAGGAGAGAACAATTCTTTCTGCCATCGACCAAGCAGTAGACCTATTACAAGATAATTATCCCCGAAATACATACAGCTATAAAATTATGCATAACAGCTTCATAATTTCTGCCGATGTCATTTATTTTAGTTAGTAATTTTCACGTTAGTATATGTGTGGTTTCCGTCACCACTTTATTTGGACGAGGACGGTTATTGAATGGGACAAGTAATTAAATATGAGGATTGCACAAAGGCAAACTTATTATACACTGATTCAAAAGTAATTTACATCCATTCTGAACAATTCCAACAAGCTACAGAATTTTCCAAAGTTGATTATGGAGCTGAGCTGATGATCACAACGGTGACGACCTGGTTTGCAATCCCATTGAAATGATGAACAACGGAGTGATACTGATGAAATAATGGTGTCGCATGCTGTTTCATTTTCCGCACATATTTATGCAAGCTGTTTTTTCTGGTTTCTGATGTTTTTCTGATGGTGTTACGATCTTAAGATATCTTAATGTACTTTTACTGACTTTAATAGTAAAACACGTGGGCGATGATGACGCATGAGACATGTTGACACATTTTTATGTCAACGAAAAACCATTCTCTAAAAGCAAACACGGGCAGATGGCTTATTGGAGTGAACGGAAAAGGTTGCAAAATATTTTTTGATAAATACATTAGCATAAATTAATGTTGTATAAGAAAATGTTATGTGTATACCTACACAAGTATATTCATACCACCACGCATGAAATTTAAACACTGCTTGTCATTTGTGTTTGTATATGCATAATTTTATCTTTACTAATACATATATGCTTAAATCAAACTGGATCATGTTTGCGCTGACTTTTTAAATTTCAAAACTATTGTATCATTTTAGTTAACTAATTAATCAAATAGGTTTGTTGTGCCGTATGGGTACAATCAAAAGTTGTAGTATTAAACAATACTATCGATAATCAATAAAATGTATAATTAAGGTGCTAATTTAGAAATTATTTAGGATCGTCCTTGACTTTCTGTGGAAGTTTAAACATAATACATAATAAATCCTCTTAACAAAACGAGTCAAGTGGTACTATAAGCATTTCAACAGCGCCGGTATGTCGGCGAGAGCGTGTACTTACATTTCATAGATAATACTGCTACGTACGTCATATTAAATAAATTGCTATTGGTCGACTGTATAATGCTTACATAATATGGCAATAATGAATGATGATACTATTGAAGCAAAATGATTATTGCATCTATATTAACAGATTTAATGTCCGTTAGTTATTGTATCGCAAGTACCCCCAATAATTTTTAATAAGGAGCATAATCTCTCAGCTCCAATTTCTCAATCATCGTACAATTAAAGTAATTAATGCATTAGCACTAGCATTATACAAATAAGTTTTTGGTCCATATATTTGACTAATTACACCTTTTGAAATAAAGAACCGATAATTAAATTGAAATTGTGAACCCTTCTACGTATGATTAAAACATTTCAATGTAAAAATATAATACCTTAATTTATACTTCAATTGCTTAGACGAGTAAAATGCGTTCACCACTATGCCTATTATGTTGCTTAAATGTTTTAACTTCCAAACCGATTTATTTACTGATGATGATTGTAGCAAGGCTGAATTTTGATTACGAGTAATTGTGATGGAGAAAGACAAAATAATAAGCAGATTTTCAAAATTCACCACTGTTTATAGGTATAAGCTGAAAACTTAATGGAGTGACGGGCTACGAACGACAGCTTTATAGAATCCATTGCATTGCAAATTAATACGGAAAGCGTATATAAGCGGCACTTAAAAATAAATAAAGGAATGACATTTGTCAGTGAAGTTTAATATTACCTTCCAGCACCTTTCGAAATGGATGCTCTGTAGTGAAAGCTTATAAATTGCAATAACAATTTACACATATAAAACAAAGATTCTAACTTTATTGTATTGCTATATAATGTAAGTGGTTTCCCAAATTGGAAAAAACCAGTAAAGTAAACATTTTCTGTTTGGCAAAGCCTTCACAATCATCCTTTCGTGTACACGTTCTTATGAATAGCCTCGGGGGAGATAAAAAGTTCACCAAATTTACCTGCCATCTAAAAGAGAGTAGATGAAATATTTATCATGGTTGACGAATAGTTAACTGAAAATGTCAAAAGTAGAAGTATGCGTCAATGTTCTAAGAGACAGTTTATAATAAACCTAACTTATCGGTTGTAGGTGAGTGCCTACAAAAGGTGTTAGGTTACATACACCAGTAAACGTCCGAGTATGCTCGAATATGATAAACGAGAAGAAGAGTGTATACATGAAACTCGACATTTACCAAGGATGAAAACAAAGTAATCAAAGTCACTCCACTATTCTATTATCCCCTTAAAGGTTAAGACAATAACAATTTTACATTTCAAACCCAACTCAACGCATGAAATACTGTGCAACCATATATTATGCAACAATAATGAAACGTTTACTGCGAATACATTCATACTCAAAAATTGAAAAATAAAAAAACATCAACTATGTAGATTGTGCTCATTTAGAAGGAGCAAACTTTCCTGTAATATTTATGTAAATGCTAAAATATCACATACCCTCTTGCAAAACTCGCTCGACTTCCATGTCTCGAGGATCTAGGCGAAACGGTCAGTGAAAGTCTTGTAGGTTTCGGCACAGGTACGGAAACGGTCCTTCCAACCTTGGCTAATGATTCATTTTTTCTCATTTCATTACAACTACTACTACCACTTACAAGAACATCAGTTCTAGGTTCTTCCAGACTATTACTCTGTAAAATGTTAATGCTGCACGGTTGCTGGAGTTGCGAACTAATTAAGTCACTGGATGTTGACGATGACTTAACAATAGTGATAGGTTGTGGTAGGAGAAGCTGTTGCGTGGAATCGTCAGGACTTGGAGAAGTCAACCCTATTTGGGATGAAGGGACAGTAACCCTTTTCCCAAAAAATGTATTCTCTAGCTCAGCCAGCCTTGGCCGATTATCAGAACTTAATTCACGACTCCAAGCAAATGTGCCGTAACGGCAATATTTTCTAAGTCTCACTTGCTCACTACTACCAAGACTAATATTGTCTCCGTCACTGCCTCCTCCGTAGGCTGGGCTCCCACTTCCATTTGAATTTTCCCTTCTATCACGAGAAAATCGAAAGTGGCGCATAGTTGTTAGAAGTAAATTAGTAAAAACATAAGATAACAGTTACTGCTGCTTGCTTTTACAGTTTCTAAATACTTACGCCTCCTTCTACAACTTCTGTGGGCCCATAAAACTCCTCCTATGTAAATACATGAAGATTATTGTACAGAACAAAGTACCTTTGCTACTTCAATGTTATGCTTTTCCCTCTTGAAAAATTGTCTTGTTTATCGTCATTGTTGTTGCGGATGGCCGATGACGGTCTTTCCTGTGTTTAGGACCAGTTCCAAGCACTGACTGAGTCAAAGTAATAACTAACAGTGTCAGTGTATGAGTAGGGTAAAACTGCAGATACGACTAGTGATATCATCATCGTCTTTACCATCATCAGCCTTAAATTGAAGAGATACACAGAATAGCCATTCACCAGTGAAGATTACTCTTCGACTTCATTTGGATTTGTGTCAACAGCCGCCATAACCGGGAGAAAAGTATGCATATACTGAGGAGCACTTTCCTCGCTAACTTATATTGTATGTATTTACCACTCGTACAATATGGATAGTCAGCATTTTGTTTTGTATTACACACACAACATCGCAAGTATTAGCACAAGTGAAGAAAGCTTGTTTCCAACTGACAGTAACCTACATAAATTCAAATACGTTTGAGCTCATATCCGTTTCGATTTCTTTTCTCCCTTTCTTTTTTTAAACGGGAGAACGTCAACGGGAGCTTGGCCAAACCTCCAGAGAGGAAATCACCGAGCAAGAGAAACGAATAGGAAATTTTTTATTATATGTGGACTCACATATATACGCATATGTGCTAAGAACTATTAACTAGAGCATACTGCAAATGATGCAGTAGCATGTATCCCCAACACAAGTATGGTTTCCTAGTTGTTTTCTTCTCCTTTTTCTTCAACTCCAGTGACAATTTCTCTTCTGAATTACCAATTGTTATATCAGTTCTGTGTGTAGAATGTAGTGAACGATTAGATTTTCTTCCTAAATGTATGGATTCTCATTTTTTCGTACGTAGGGGATGGGATGCCTTTATAATCTCATTTAATTCCGATTACGACCAATACATAGTGAAAAACGCTCACTATCTATCCAACAACAGTGCACAATATTCCTTCCATATCCACAATTTACCTTTCTCACTTAAGAAAACATGCACACGCCAGAAACGCTGCAATAACACTATGACTCTGAAATAGAGTAAAGTAGAATTGATGTTGGATGTGGTGGCGCGGCGGCAGGTCGAAGAGAAATTTCACTGCATTGTACATTTATACTATCGGTAGTTGTGTAAGTATGCATGAACTTGCATTTTACAACACTTGCTACTGCACGAATAAAAGATAATATCTTATCGTGTCATGATAATAACATCCTTGTCCGTCCGAGGGACGACAATAGATAACTATGGGTTTGCATATTACACTCTAGAAATGGCTGTACTTTTGTTTGATATTCCTTAATGCTAATGTATGCAAAACACGCATACTAGAGAAAATAGCCCGCACTGCTACAACTCGGGAATTCCAGAGTAAGAAGAAGTATAACACGAGGTTCTCATCTTTTAAAATATTTTTGGCACAAATTTCTCCAAAAAAAACTCTGAAATCACGGACGCGACATGAACAAACTTGAGAAATGCAAGATGTAAAGTGAACTGAAAATAACAAGGGACACTCAGATATCCTTGTTTACTGTCAGTTGAAGATATGTACAATGAAAGAACACAGATAGCACTGATATTAGCTAGCACTTCATACAGATAGTATGGAGAGGGATATGTTAGAATGGTTTTTGCCAAGAACGGTAATGGTAGTTGTAACCAGAATAAGGAGCACGAATGTTATTTGAAAATGAGAAATAAAACACAAAGGCATTATTATTACTTTCTCCTCGAGTGACAGGAACCATGCCTCTTTTTCCTGCCAACCAATATAGAAAGCTGTATTTACAGCTTATATACCGTGGCGTTGGTGGCGATGGTGTCTTTAGCAGAATCCTGAGATTACTGCTGACGACGAATACTCAACTCAACAGCAGCACCACCAGTGGTACATTTATCGCACCAGAGAAACCACACACGCAATCAAGCAGTGAGAGAGAAAGAAAGAGTTGTCAGCACTCGACTCAGTAACGTAACGTAAAAGTATGTTCATATGTTCAACTTATGTGCACTTGCAGCGAATAACCACTACCACTACAAACAGGCGATAAATACCGAGGTTTGTATTATTTCCACTTAAAAACTGAACTCACAAGACAACAACCGTGCAACGTCGACATCGACACAAGACAAGAGAACCGTTATGGTATACATGGGTGCATTCCTTGATTTCTAATTTATATTACATGAGCAGCAGTTCAGTGTCGACGAGGACACGGCTCAAGCCAACCGTTTTATTTGGTGGTGGTGGAAAAATGGTATGCTGCTAGAAATGGAAGGGGATATGATATAGGAAATGACATGTTACGAGTAAGAGTGCAATGATGTACGCGTGTCTGTACCAAAGGGACAGAAACGAGGTAAAATACATACATACAAAAATTTATCTGCCTTTCGATCCAGACTCAGATTTAAGGCAAGAAACAAGGGGAGCTAAGCATGTTAGTAAAACGAGGAGAGTTAAGTGTGTAATAATGAGTTGGAAGCCAAGGTAGACCTTGTTACACTTCATGTTTCGGTCTTTTCCTGAGCTCCTCTAATTTTTCCGTGACAGGAGGCCTGTAACAAATTTCGTCTCTGCGAACTTTCTCCAATGAACTGATGTATATTTTTATACTACACACTGTATACATGCCATTTGTTTGTTGTCAAAGTAGACAAGAGTGGGACAATCGTGCAAATTTTTCTCTCTAAATTCACGTATTTATATTAAATATTACATATGTAACCTTTGACGTAGTCTGCGGGAACACCATGAACAATTTTCTACGGCCAAACAGAAAAATTACTACTTGTCTGCATGTACGTTTCCATTTAAATATGTATGCACATATTACATGTTCTGGTATCACTGCTACACTGGGTTATGTTACACCAAAACCTTTTATCTTTCCCAACCGCAACGTTTGTGCTGATGGGTTAGCTCGTGGTGTGTTTGATAATAAACGCTAGAATGACAGTCTTATATACGCAAATAGAGGGAATGAAAGGCGGCCAGCGACCAGACGGATCCTCTTAAAACTGTCTGAAAACTAACGCATATTAGTTGGATGTCCATGCAAACATATATATACATTTTCGTTATCATAAATTGAGTTATATATAAAGTCTTTGTTGAGCTTGGTACGACCATCATGTCAAATTCATATAATGATGACGACTTGGCAACTTTGACGATGATCCACGTATCATCCCAAAGAACCGTGCTACTGATAAGCCAAATTATCCATAATGAGTGATTAGCGGCAACGGTGATAGTAAATTGTAGTAATGGTTTGTGAGAAAGACTTCTTTTTGTGTGGCTTATGTATATGGGCTGTGACAGTTATCTGTTTACACACAGCAAAAACGAAGCGATGATTGAACAAGGTACATACACTTTTTCTTCTGACAATGATGATGATGACCAAAGTCAACAAAGAAATGAATATGAGGATGAATGCCACTAGAGACATTATTAGATTAACTGTAATTTCATTTTTACTCATATGACCTCAGATGTCATACCCATAGCTTACCTACATATACAATTTACAATGTTGATATCGGTGCTGACAGTGACAGTAGACGACGACAGCAGCTAAACTCAGGTTTTATTAACAGTTCCAGCCAGGTCAACATAATTCTCACAATCCTCGAGTCACAGCCACACCAAACAATTTTGTACACGTCGCAAAAAAAGTAAATTCCTGTAATGTACATGTAGTACATGACCATTGCATTGTGCTATTATACACCCTAGTTGTTTAAACGAGGCATTATTAAAGAAAAGTAGACAATAATAGATGAACCAGAAAGTATATTAATTCCAATAAAATCCTTTCCCCTCCTCTTTCATTTCCCAACTTTCTCTTTGTCAATTGTATAACTACAGGAAAAATACAGATACCACCAAGCCACCACCCGCACCCTATCACCAGCACGCTCACTACTAGAATGAGCGATCGGGCTGTCTGAATAGTTCCGTGAAAATGTCCAATATATTTTTTTGCAAACCAATTCCCCGTGGATTTCTCCCCACAAAACGATTCCATTTTGTTTCATTTTCTCCATTCGAAATAACCATTTTCATACGTGTTCTTACCGTAATAGAATCCTGAAATTAGATGGTATTGATACTGGTCGTGAATGCATGCGTGCATGAATGTGTATTCTGTCAGCAGCAATGGGGTAGCCACTCCTTCTACGGCTGATATTTATAAAAAAAACTTATCAAACTCACATGAGTGTAATGTAAGCACAAAGTTAAAGCAAACAAAGTCTGTACCTTTAAGTTTTTAACTATTCCCAGTTAATAAATTTTACTTTTCCACCTTCTCTATCTTCTTAGGCTAAATGTACGTACAAAAGCTATATACCATTGGAATAGCCCAATTTGGCGTATTAGCAAATGAGGAGGAAAGGTTATAAAGGTAAAAGTTTGTAGATTGATTTCGATACTGGTATCATAACATGAAAGTGTGTCTACTTTTTATTCATAGGAGCTTTTAACAGAAACTAGAATAATTGCTGTGTGAGTTGAAAATACATTTCTGGATGGGGAAAGTGTAAGGAAACTGCAATAAATGCCTTTCTTCATTTTACTAAGGGGAATATTATATTCTGTTAATTCCTACTTATTAGCTTCCTATAGCCAATTTTACGAGACGGTTAAAGCTAAGGTGAAAAGAAATCGTTGTTCACTATCGTTAGAAAAAAGTATTATTGAACCTCCTGTTTACTTTTGGGCATGAACAAAGGAATATCTACGTGCAATAAGATTTAGCGTTGTTGTATGATATTCACCATAATACCGACAAACACCTACTCATGGAATTGTATCTTAGCTCTGTTTCTGCTTTTGCCGAGAGAAAAAAAAACAGGGAAAGGGGGCAAGTCAAGCACTCAAATAAACAATGAGACGCATTAAGCTTCATACTATACTCAAGTATTTCGTGGTCTCGCTATAATATCTACTTCTATCTGTACTTACTTCCCTTCATTTCTTTTATATTTAATGTCCTCGTCCGCTTTGTCTTGTTGTCATTTATAATACAGACTTTTCTTTTTTATATTCTACAGGGATCCAAAATGTTCCCACAGCCTGTCAGGGTAATCATATAATGGCTCTCCGAGCGATCGTAAAACAACAAATATTTTGCTACTTTCATTCTCGGGTACAGCACTACACAACCATATGTACTTGACTGATAGACAATCTATCTATTTGCAACCCATTCAGGTTGTATCAGATATGTACATTATATACATAGACGTAGATAAGTATTATCCCTTGTATTTTATCCACACGCTATTAGAAATTCCAGAAGCGCATTTCCTTTGATTCATACTAACTGAATGATATCCTAAACCAAGTATACACACAGAAGTAAAAGCGATGTGTATTTTGGATCTTATTTATTGGATCAGGAGGTAAACTCAATGAACGATAGCAGAGATAACGGTCGAGTTTGAGCTTTATGGAAGAAAGCTATTGTTTCCGTCTGCAAGATACAACATTATACGTACGTTACTTATTGGATTATGAAAACAAAAGGACGTGACTGCAGCGGCAGACTAAATAATCGTGTGAAAATCATTATATGTATTTATATTCGAATGGAATATTGGTTTGTATGCGAATAACGTACGGTAAATTAGACAACCAATAGCTATTAATGCTTATAGGGTTGCATTGCACGTGCACAATATATATTTGTAGTTCGTGGTATCAGTTACCTACATCTTTATTTATCCTGGGATTTTTAAACTTAACAACAGTGGTAAACTATTCAGCTTTCAATGTGGTTTTCGTGTGAGTCAAAACCTAATTCTTGGCGAGTTCTATAATATAATTAGATGTGTGGAACTACCTCCATGAAATATGGTGATGAAAGATCTGTGAAGAATTTAAACACGCCCAGACAGGCCATTTCGAATAAGTATAAATATATCGATATTCCCTTGTGATTAATGACAGAGAAATATCATTTCCGTGCTAATATAATAGTTCAGATTAATGTATTGCTGCCTAACCGTCATGAAGTTTATTTACGCGAAGATATTACTGAAATTGTACCAAAATATCGTTTTAATAGAAACGACAGAACGTGCACAATAGAAAACTAAGCAGCGAAAAGGGATTTTCCCTTTGTTACAATACTTGTACAATGGAGCTTGGAACATTTTTGGGCACGTTTTTGGAAGCCATATTTTGGAACATTGAACATTTCAGGTTATTATAATTTGCCCAACCTGCATATTGTACACTATAATATGCTTTCACTATTTTATATGTATGTGTACCTGTTATATTTTAATTCAATGGAAACTATATTGAGAGAGTGCATGACCAGATGAACAAACTACATAAATCCTTATTGT
>JAHZMV010007367.1:0-14740 GCA_027743765.1 Coecobrya sp. COE2
CATGAGTTGTTCCCAAACCCTTTCTTAAGCTTGCCTAATGCCTACATCAATCCATATTTTTGCCAAAGCTGTCAAACATTTCACAAAATCTAGCTGTTTTTCCTTAAATCTCATCAAACTGCTTGCAAACATAGCAACTTTTCCAGAATTATCTCTGCTTTTTTCTAGAATTTCTCTGCCATTTTCCAGAAATATTTATGCTTTTTCCGGGAACAACTGTATTTTCCAGAATATCATTGCTTTTTTCTGGATATATGTTTTTATAAATGTTCAGTCCATCAAAACTGTTTTTCAAATAAATCATTGTTTGTAAAATTTGATATTTCCTTCCGATACTTCAACTTTTCTGCTGCTGCTCACACATATTCCTGCTGAAGATGCTGATTTGTAACGTAGCTCCATTTTCTTTATATGTATCTGCGAAAATCATGTCCGCTGAAATTTTTAAAACATCACTGTTTATTTCATAAAATACTTACATCTTTTACAAAATCCGGGTATTTCATATGTAAAAACGGGTATGATAAACATAATTCCTATATTGAAAACTCCACTTTTTTAATAATGGAACCGATTTGTTACATATGTATATATATTCGTACAGTTTCGAATTTTTTACCGAAATCTCCACCTATGCATATAGCTGCTTGCAATGAAAATTCGAAAAATAACCACATGTTTAACATTGGAATCCATGCGACTTAAGTTTCTAAAATGTCTCCATGTTTCATTAAAAATGGCAATAATATCTCTAGAATAAATGAAATTTTTTCCAACATTTCTAATTTCACCATGTTTACGTGGATTTCGAAACCACATGCTATTTTCAAAAATATAATTTCTATACTTGGGACACGTTCTACATATGTCCAGTAAATATAGCGATTAAACGCAAATTATGGATACATCTTTTGGAATTCGAAATATGATAAAACTAGATAGGCGCTGTTAAACGTCAACATGTATGATTGTTTAGCACATTTGCTATTCGTGGAATCTATTTCTTCGGCAGTAATCGTATAAAAACTCCCCAATCGTACAATAATAAAAACTAAAGACTAACAAGCAACTTTCAATTGTAATTGAATTGACAAACAGCCAAAATCAAAATGCAGGAGCTAGAATTTTCAATATAACTTTTGTTTTTCTACAAATCTTATATCTACAAATAATTTAATACTATACAATATATGATAAGTTGTCATACTCTTGTATACTCTGTTGGTGCTAGAAATTAATAGGGCGAAACTGAATTCAAAAATTCCTTCCATTGTACAGGTTATTTGATATGAAATTTTCCGTAGAATGTAACTTATGTGTATTGGTACGTGAAAATTTTAAAAAATACATAGGGATGGTATTGGCTAAATTGTCTAATGGTTTTGTCGACCTTGGCTTTTCCTATTAGATCACTAACCGGACTTCTTGAAATACATGTGTTCATTCAGTGGGGCTCTGCATGATATATTTCTGTTGCAAGATATTGTAAATGCAGTTTTTCACGAGAAATCACTTTAGACTGAAAACTAAGAAGGTTACGCACAATGTTTGACGATTATCACGTTTGCTACAGGCATATTATGAGTTACTTTGGGTGAATCTTTGCAGTGCCATATCTCTGGAACCGGCCTACCGATCTCGTTCAAATTTTGGGAAAATTTTAGTTTTATTATGTCCAAAATATGTGCAAAATTTCAGGCGAATCGCGAATTATCCACCGAATACCCTTACTGTAAGTAGCCTTTTGCAGCCATTATCTTTATATATTTGGTTGTCTCTTATACTATGTGGTATTCTAACTGTATTATTATTGTCGGCAGAACGAAACCCAATCCTGTCCACAATATTTGATCTATATAGCCTACTTATTGAACAAGATAGCCTTTATTGTGAGTGTAAAATTAGGAAAATAAAATTTATTATGATGATATGGTTATTTACAGGAATACTTTTAAGGAGCATATATACGTTTACCATGTACACTGATCTGACATGCCCTCCAAATATTATCAATTTGCCTAACTCTTTAGACGACTTGCTCACTCAAACCAATCGTTTCAAAGTATTCATAAATTATATATCACATGGTCGCATTCCCTACCATGAGGAATATATTGAAAGCTCGCGGGTTGCAAAGATGTACAATAAAAGTTTCAATATTCGTTGGGATAAAAGAACGATACAAATCCTTCAAGAAGGAAAAGATCCACTTGAACTATATCCGCAATATACAAACAGGAGGGCGGTAATTCAACCTAATGAAAACTTTGGATTAATTTTTCATAATAAGTATAGCGAGGAGCAATACATTAGTCCATTATTAAATTTAGTGAGTTCTTTAGTTACTTATGAAAATGATGCTACTGTAGCTTTTCCCGATGGAACTTTGTACAGACGCTACAGCAGTTCATATTTTACAGATATTTTTAACAGAGCCATTGGCAACTTGGTAAACACAGGAATTTATCAATATAGGAAATTTATTGAAGATGTTCTAATACAACGGAAATTTATTAGAATGACAATGAGGAATATGGAACTAGATCAAAAACAACTGAACCTGTTTACAGCATCCCTGCTTCTTGTGGTCGACAAACGACACACTATAATGCAAAATGACATAACGAAAGTCCAGCATTACCAAAATTTATTCTTTCAAAGGCAACAAATATCGGTAGCAACTATTGAAGATCTAATGGCTCTTTGGAGCTTGTTTTATTCATTAAATTTTATTGCACTATTTGTTCTTTTAATTGAATGCTTGAACCCATACTTTTATTTAAAAAATTGTCTTAAATAATTCATTGTGTATGTAGCTTTACTTCAGCTTGCAAGCTTTAGTGGTCCGTGTTATAATTTCTGTTGACATATTGACACCATTTTAATAATTACTGCGCTAAACAATACTTTGGAAAACTAACCGAAATGTATTTAATTTACAGCTTAACAAAGTTTAATAAAATAAACGGAAGCCTACCTTGTAACTAATAAGGTGCATGTTTATTAATACCATAAGCCATATACCTTATTGACGGATGTCGTAATTACCGAATCGCTATAGCAGGAAATACGAAATGAAATCGTTTTAAAATTATTTCTTTGTATTGGCTATCATTTAGTAGCTTTTATTGAGATATGATATCATTTTCAACTTCTTAAAAGTTCAGGTGGGGTTAGGAATGCGGTCTAGTATTTAAAATCACACTAAATAATAGCATGGATAAATTGCCGCTAAGCAGAAGGTTTCCTTGAATATGCAATATTAGAGGCATCAAATGTACGTTAATAGTAATTACATATAACATTTAAAAACTTTATGCTTTCCAAGAAAATAAATCCTCGACGAATTTATTGATTGCATTTTACATTTTCATTGGGCATAATATTGGACATATTTGGGTTATAATATGATCAAATAAATGTTTAAACAAATTTGTATGAATAATTATTAATTTAATAAGTGAGTTGCTTATCGTTAAGTCATTTATAAATATGTCTACTCAACCAACCAGCCTTGCACGGCGAGCAAATAATTCGCTACTTATTTTTATATTTTAATATTGAGTTATTAAACTTGTTAGATTTTTTAAATGTTATTTGTGTAATGAGATTAGAGTACAATTTCCAAGCAAATGAACTATAAAATATTATCGTAACAACTACTTTTGGCGGGATAAGATAAATGTCTGTATAATCATGAACGAGTAATTTTAGTGGTATACGTAGTAGTTTTTAAAACTAATTGCCAGATTTTCAACGGCGATACCTTTGGCGGAAAATGATATTATATAACAATCAACACATCAGAGGATGCGGAATTTTGTGCTCTACAATCTAGTCTTTGTTTGGTATTCCCACTCATTCATCAATGCGTTTTAGAGATGAAATACCAATCATCATGAATTTTGCTGGAGCTAATATTTCTGTCCAAAGCAAATTGCGTCAACCTGTATATGCTCTCTCATTCAGTCCAAATATCATTTGATTCTAAAACGGTCTTAGGATCGAATTCTCTACATCTCGCACTATGTGATGCTGATATAGGCAGGGTCACGTCGATTAGAATTCATTGGGAAAATGATCCAGTCCAGGAAAAATTGGTTTGATATTTTGTATAAAATATAGAGTATGAGGTATATGATGCTTGTTTTTTGACCGGATAAGAGATTTGCATCGGAATGTTATTACGCATGGGTCTTGTATGCATTGGGGATTCTTATGCACAAACCACGGAAAATTCAAAAATATGTTGATGGTAAATTTGGGCAAACGTTTATGGAACGACGATATATTTCAATTTCAGGATGATGGCTCAAGTCATTCTTCTCGTTCCGTCGGAGTGAAAATACGAGAGATAGATTTTGTAGCACTATTCTACCACTTTTTTGTTCATTCACTGGTTTGTTCAAACTACTTACTGAACTCACAATGGACAGACTCAATGCTCGGGATGAATGCTAATGTGCAAGGCAGTGAAAATTGCCAACTCTCACACAATCCGTTGGTAAAGCTACATGAAGCAGTGATGCGGGTCGTCCGTATATTAAAAAACGTGTGAACCCTAGGGGTCATTTTGTTGAAAATTAGAAGTCTGTAGGTTAAACTATGCTGAAACCACACGCTAACAAAACCTGGCAATTAGTTTTAAATTCACCCTCGTACATATCCTTGACCCAATCCATTTAAACGAACATTTATGGATTGAAAAATAACAGGAATATTTTTACATACGTCCATTTGTGCAAGCGTTCAACGTCATATCTAAAGGCTAGAACTTTTTCGATTAGAAAAGATCTGTCATTTAAAGTTGCCACGTGCTCCTTCAATTGACATTTTGGCTCTTTACTGTCTTAATCGATTGATGGAAAGGTGCTTGGAGTTTTTTATATTAACGCTGTTATCACACTGCGAAGTTATTTTCCACGTGAATTTAAACAGGATTCATTACACAACTATATAGCAGAAAAAAAGTGATATAATTGATCAAACGTATTTAGTTTGTCATTTTTCTCAAACTTTTAATTTCTAAATCATTGAAATACACGTTCATACCCAACGTTTTGGTACAACTGTTGAACTAACATCTATACAAATGATCCAACCATCCAGCAAAAAATATTAGGCCGCCCTCTTATATGCGGTCCTCTATTTCACTATTTATTTTCATCTATTGTTGAACGACAGGATTTTACAATTTATTTTATTGAATAATGTCAACGTATTCCGTAGTATGTCAATATTTAATTTTTGGAATGTACCTATTCCCTTCTCAAATATCCAACATTCAAATAGGTTTTCCAATTTCCAAACTTGAATCCAAGCAATCTCAAAATAATTACGAAAGTTACATTAGCGTATTTGTAATTGTAAAAGAATGCACCATCTTGTTTGTTCCCTTGTTGCATGATGTTCTCAACCCTACAGCATGGAACTCAATTTATAGTCGATCCCTCAAACACTGTCAACATACCAAAAATTGTATCAGTTTACACGTCAAATTTGAATCATATCCGTACGCATGTGAACCAATTGCTGGAGCCGGCCGCTGTAATAATAATTTAACAATTTGGAATCAATTTGTAGAAGAACAGTTTAATTTTTGGGTATATAAAACAATCAATTTGCCAACTTAAGCTAGATATACGTCGCCGTGCAAGGTCCATTTCCCTAGCGTGCACTGGAACGCAAATCACTTGTTTTATACTCCCCAATACACTAATTTGATCACAGGCTCCACACTAGAGCTAGGAGATACCAATTTGATCACGGGTTCCAAACAACAGCCCAGAGATTCACAAGACATCGTAATAGTGCCATACATTGGATCGGTATTTACTATTGTAAAGCTCACTGGCCAATTACAAATTCATCCTGCAAAATTAATATTGTTTCGTTTTAAGCCAAGAAAGTCCAAATACATTTTTCAAGAAACTCGTCTGGGAATAGTACAGGAACATCCATGCTGTGACATACTTGAGAGAGGTTTAACGATTATGAAAACAATTGACTGGGATAACTCGATCCATAATGTTTATAGCCTTCATACATACTGGGAGATTGAGTTTAAGAAGCGTCGAGTTGATTTGAAAACCCGAGAACAATTTTTCATGAATGGAAGGTTTTCAAGTCCTTTTGCTGATTTTTGTGTTTTAATGTTGAAAAAAGCAATACGAAATGTGGGATGTCAGGACTTAATTGTTACGGAATATTATAATCTTACCAGTGTATTGGGCTCTCATGCGATTCCTTACATGAGAGATATCAACGTTTACTAACAAAATTTTCAACACATATTATACACAAGTCAAGCTGGAGATATTAATACAAATGGATTTAAATTCATTACTATAGTGCGGAGACAGAATATGCCACAAATGAGACTTTCAAAATTAAGTAGCATTTTTCAGCCACTGTCTTCACAAATTTGGTTTTCTATTTCCCTCTGTGGTATTCTAAGCTCACTGACATTACTAGCAGCCAACAAACAAACACCAATCCTTTCTACATTGTTTGACGTATTTAGTTTGCTAGCGCAACAAGATAGTCTTTACATTTCCTCCGATAGTAGAAAAATAAGGTTGATGATGGTAATATGGTTATTTGCAGCCATCGTTATTAGAAGCGTGTACACTTTCACCATGTACAATGATATCACATGTCCGCCACAATTGTACAACTTACCAAACTCACTAGACAATTTATGTAATCAAACTAACAATTTCAGGGTTTTTGTCAATCATATATCGTCAGGTTATTTTCCAGACTTTTGGAAGTATAACGACTACTGGCTTCCTAAGGCTCGCAAAAGCTTGGATATTCGGTGGGACCCAGAAACGGTAGAAGGTATTGAAAATGGAGAAGATATTCTTGTATACGATGGAGGCATAAGGAAAATACTTCATCCCAGTGAGAATTTCGGAATAATTTTTCATACTAAATATAGCGAGGAGCAATATTTGGGTTCAATACTTAATTTATTGAGTGAGTTAGTTGTCTATGAAAATGATGCTCCAAGAGCTTTTCCAGACGGAACTCTGTATAACAGAATACATAATTCATATTTTACAGATATATTGAGCAGAGCCATTGGAAATTTAGTAAATGCAGGGATTTATCAATATAGGAAATTTATTGTAGAGGTTTATACCCAACGGAAATTTATTACTAGAACCGTAAAAAAGTGGAATATTAATCAAACGCAAGTAAATAAATTTACCGCATCTGTGATTCTTGTGGGTAGCAAAAGAACAACTAAAACGACGATTGACATTAGCAAAATCAATCATTACCGAAATTTATCTTTTGAAAGGGAAGAAATTCACGGAGCTAGTGTTAAGGATTTGTTTGCTCTTTGGTTATTACTTTCTTTGTTGTCCTTTCTAGCTCTGATTATGTTTACATTCGAAACAGGGATTTTGTATTTCTCAACTATGTTGGCACTTGGTTCTTATTCATGTATGTACATTTGCACTTTAATTTATCACAATATCTTGCGACTTCTTGTTAGAATTTTTTTAAAATTTACGATAGATAAAATTACTGCTTCCTATTAGTTTTATAAAATATGAATAAAATTGTAACACTTATCATATTTGTTTTGTTTATTTTCATTGCAGTTATATGAATATTAGTCTAGTAAACAGACTTTGCAACCAGGTACTTCGTCAAAGATTTTTCCCTTATTTGTAGACAAAACTTTTCTGTTGCTATTTGCAAATAACCTACACTAATCTATCTACGATCACATATTTGTTTGCACAAACTAAAAACATACAGAGTCATTAAAGCATTGCTAGAAAACATGCTTTTTGTATCTGTTGTCATTTCAGAGTCATAAGTATTTACATACTTCGATATTTCATAACAAGCTTTAATTGAAGATTTCATTTCTGAAAATAATTATTTTCCATCGGATTTATTATCGTTTCTGGAATTTAAGAATATTATTTTTCCAGCAAGGCAACAGACTAAGTTAAAAGTTAATATGTTGCAATACCTGGTCTTATCAAAGTATACCAATTAATATAGTGCAAATCACAAGAAATAATCTTATTTGTTAGGTCGTATTCAAATCGCTACTCTTGACTCAAGTGGCTTGAAAATAACTGGATAACTTGACAAAAACCCTTAAATAAGTTTGTCTCTTGCATGAATATTTTCCCATAATATTTTATAATAAGATTAGCAATATTCCTACAATAATAACTTCAACTATAATAAACTACATATTAGTATAACTAAATAGCATAAAGACAATTTCAACTTATAACATTCTATTGGAAAAGTAGTTCATTTAATTTTGGCTAAATCCACTTGTAAGTTTATACTGTAATTAATTATACAATGTATGTACATGATGTGTTCCGTCCTTGACAAATTGACAAAGTGGTTACATAAGTACCTAAAAATGACATTTGTACTATTGCAAAGTTTAACCAAAGTCAACTTACGAAATAGTTGAAGGCTATTGGCTGATCTGTAATAACTCAATAATCGTCGAATATTAACAACATTTCTGTAGTTCTGTTATTGTTCAGATAAATTATGTTCTTAGATATTCAGGCACATATATAAGTAACGATCATTTCTTACACTAAAAAATTTTATACTATTAAATATATCATAATTTATTTGTATTTGTTGTAAAAATGTCGAACTGTTCCGCATTCTGGAAAACTGGAAGCCAAGCAGCTTCGAACTAATCACAAAAGTTATTTGGATGTATTTGATATTCTGAAAGATTGCACGCTCTTGTTTTTACATTCACCATATGAAGCTCTCTACCCTAGATCATGGCAGTCGATTTATTCCATCTACTTGAGATATTGTCAACGTACCAAAAACTGTATCAGTTTACATACACACTTTAAAACACATCCGTGTAAACGCAAGAGAATTTCTGGTGCAGACCGTTGCCATATTAATTCCACAATTTTACAGGAATTTGAAAAAGAACAGTTTAAATTATGGGTATACAAAACATTCAATGTAACAACACACGGTAGATATACATCGATATGCAAAGTCTACTTTCCGAGTGTAATTTGGAAAGTAAATCATTTATTCTATACTCCGGAATTCACAAAGTGGATAATACGCTCAAAACGTCAGTCGGCAGATTGGCAGGATATCGTCATTGTGCCATTCGTTCGTTCGGAACTTACTACTGTTATCGTCACGGGTTTATTACAATTTCATGCACAAAAGTTAGTAGTAATAGTTATTAAGCAAGAAAAAGGGAAAATATTTTTCAGAAAATTCTGCTAGGAATTATTGAGCAACACCCATGCTGCCTAGATAGTTTCAGAGGTTTAATGATTATGAAAACAGTAAAATGGGACAACTCAATCAATACCATTTATAATCTTTATAAATATTGGGAAATTGAATTTAAAAAGCCACGAATTGATTTAGAAACACGGCAGAAACCCTACGAGTACAGAAGATTTGCGGGTCCATTTGCCGACCGCTGTATTTCAATTTTGTTTAAACGGATTGAATATGTTCCATGTCTGGACGTAATTGTTACGGAATTTTATAACATGTCTCATGTTATAGGTTCCGATGTCGTGCCATCCATTGGCCCCTTTATTAGTTACGACGAAAATAATCCAAATGGCAAACTATACACTAGTCAAGCAGGGGATATAAGTAGTAATGGATTTAAATATGTTACCATAATACGAAGAGGCAATATGCCTAAAATGAGCTTTTCAAAACTGGCTAGCATTTTTGAACCATTATCCTTGAATATTTGGGCGTCTATTTGCTTTTCTGGTATTCTAGCTACATTAATATTATTAGCTGAGGGTAAGTCAATCCTGTCAACATTATTTCATTTATATAGTATACTCTTGGAACAGGATAGCCATTATTGTGATTCGGATGAAAGGAAGACAAGACTTATAATTTCGGTATGGTTATTAGCATGCTTACTTTTGAGAAGTGTTTACACCTTTACCATGTATACTGACATAACATGCCCTCCAAATCTGCACATATTTCCTAACTCTTTGAATGATTTGGTCAATCAAACTAATGGATACAAGGTTTTGATTAATGATGTTACTTTTGGTCAGCTTCCAGACTTTGGCCAATTTGACGAAACCTCATGGGTGGGTAAACTAAACCAGAGAGGCCAATTTATTTATTGGGACGAAGAAACTATAGAAATCCTTCAAACTGGAAACAAGGTGCTTGTACTACCCACACTCAACAAGCGTAAAGTACTTTATCCTAATGAAAATTTTGGAATAATTTTTCATAACAAACGGAGCAAGGAACAATTGATGGTTTCAATGTTTAATTTATTTGGGTCTTTAGTGTCTTATGAAAACGATGCTCCAGTAGCGTTTCCACATGAAAGGCTGTACAAACGATTTACCAATTCTTATTTCACAGAAATTTTTAATAGGGCTCTTGGTAATTTGGTAAATACAGGAATTTACAAATATCGAGAATTTATTGAAGGAGTTGTCAGGCAAAAGGATAGTATTACTGCCATTATGCGGATGCTGAAACTAGACACAATGCAACTGAATCGGTTTACAGCGTCCGACTTACTAGTGGACAACAACCTAAAAACTAAAAGTACAAGTGGCAGTGACAAAACCAATCATTACCGAAACTTATTTTTCGAAAGGAAAGAAATATCTAGCGCGTCTATCGAAGATCTTATAGCTGTTTGGATGTTATTTTGCTTATTGAATTGTCTCGCATTGATTGTTTATGGATTTGAAATAGCCAGGTCTTACTTCTCTGCACAAATTGCATATTTGCAGAGAAATTGTTTACAATAATTAATTTACATCGATGCGTTTTAATTTCTTGTCGTACAGTTTTGTTTGAAAATTGTTATTGTATTATCACTCATTCGTCTGTTTGAATTACGCTATTAAATACATTAATGCAAAATACTATTTCAAATGGTACCATGTTATTTCCCCCCGCTCATGAAATGCATATATGTCACAAACGGGTTTGCAGTAATGCTTGCTACATTCATTACGTAGTTTTAAACGTTGTTAGGTACCGTTTCCTGCGAATAAGTATAGCACTTGAATCAAACATCACACTGCTGATCTTTCAAATCAGACTTAAACAATAGGTTGGTTTAATTAAGGCAGAATAATTTCCAGTGCAGAAAATTGTAGGTGTAAAAGGTGTGAGTTCATGATAGTAAGCACAATTTGAATAAGAAGGGAATCAATCCTGCCGACAGGAAGAACGCCAATTTATTGAATGTACTTTAAAGTTTTATTATGACAGGATAAATTTTGATTATGTTTGGTTGTGATGAAACGTTTGTAATAAAATCTATAAAATATTAATGGTTGGATGTAGGAAACAGTGCTATTTAAATTTTCACACAAAGCTCTAAACAAATCTCCCATGAAACATGTGCATGAATGTAAAAATGAACTTCCACTGCCCAGACTTTCGAAAACTAAATAGTTTTGGATTTCGGTATTCAGTGACGGCCAAACAATTATATATTCTAAATCTGTGGGTGGTCGCTCATTTGCTTGCCAGCTGAATTGTCAGAGTAACTGCGCGTCTCTGCCAGACATCCAGAAGCCTAGAATATAAATTTGATGAAAATATTGAAACTCATTTTACATGATGTGTGAATAATAACCAACTAAATAAATATATATTATTATACCATTCAGTGAAGCTCAATGCAATCAAGCGCAGCGATCAAAGCATCAAACTGCCCTATTGATTTTATTGTGGACCACAATTTGGGGCCAATTTTAATCAAGAATAATGATGTGTCAAATCAATTCTTTAAAACGCAGCAAGAGTGTCCTACAGTGTTTGTTGACTGGTACAGCTGTATCACCTCTGTATTCGAAAACATGATTTCATACAATGTTGGTTTTATTGTCACATAGTCCTTATTTATGTAAGTACGTTTTGGTACAAAAGTGCAAAACCGTAAACATTAAACTCAAGATAGGTATTAATAGTGAATATGTTTTATTTCAAACTGTAGCATACTGTTATTGCATTGTACAACCTATCTAGCATATAGTTCGTTTAACTAACTGTCTAGTTTATTATAGCAATATATAGCAAACTATTAAAAATAAGAAAAAAATTAGAGAAAAATTACAAAAAATCATTGCTACATAGGTAAATACCCTCATAGTGTTTGTAATATAGTGTCGTATTACAATAAAATATCAAACTTTTTGTTCTAATAAACAGTGGAATATGGAGCTTCACACAGTGTTCCAACCCAGTTTCCTCTGGAACATGGGTAAGAGTACAAGAATGACCTTCCAATTCCAAGACTTTCAAAAACTAAACATGTTTGTGATTGTTCATTGAGTGACGGCCAAAAGTTTCTAAAGGTTAAATTTGTAGGAGGTTGCTGATTGGACTCGTCCCAGCTGAATTGTCTGAGTAACTGTGCATCCCTGCCAGCTGTCCAGAAACCTAAACGAAATAATTGAATGAAAACAATACGAAATTTCATTTGACTACTAACAGGTTATATATGATTTACGGTAGTGAAATTCCACAAGATCATGCGCAGCTTCCAAAGCATCAAATTGTGCTCTTGATGTTATTGTGGCTAATTTTAATCCAGCTGCTTTACAGCGAGTTGAAGCTTCCCACCAATTCTGTAGGATAAAATGCGGGTATTACAAATGAATGAATTTATTTTAAAAATAAAAGGAATTGTTAAGTAACAAATTGGTACTACATTAACCCTGTATGACAGATCAGCATAAAACGTCTTCCCTTCTACAGTAGTAACAAACTTCCACTGTGGACTAATATCGCCAGCTAAAACAGAATATAAATTTGGTTTCATTCAAAGAATATTCACTATACTAATATTTCTTAATAAATTAACTAATTTACCTTTTTCAATTGCGGCAGCATCTAACAACCCTGGCAGGATCATTAGTACAAGTACATTGGCAACGATTGACTTCATAGTTGGTTAGTTGAGCGTTTTCCTTGAAGGACTAATGGCTTGTGTGAATGGTGTTAGGACAAGTGGCTGAAATGTGTCTGATGTAAACTTACTCCTAGATCCGCCGTTTTATACTCGTAAAATTTGAGGAGCCTGTAATCAGCCATATTCGCCGATCACCGATCATAGTCCTGAAAAAACACGAGGCATACTGGGAACGGTACTCGTTTAGCGAGAAATGTGCATTTACTAGGAATACGTTATCTTGATGTGAAGTCACGGTGATACTTCAAAGTGAAAAGTGTTGTTGTTCAAGTTGTCATTGAAAATTTGTTGACAATTTATTGGTGTGATGATATATCGAAACAAATATTTGGCTATGCACTTACTAAAATGATTTGCGGCATTCCTGGAACGATTTATATTTTATGGAAATCCTTTGTTCAAAATTACGTATTTTGATATCTACTTCAACGGATTTTAAAACGGATGATAGAATATGGATTACGATGAAAGTATAGTTCAACGACTAGACAAACATTACTAAGTATTTAAAAATTCCCATTCATTATCAGTTTACTGGGTAAAAAGTATCATAATTTTAAGATATGATTTATATTTTCTCTGTATAAAATTGAGATTAATTTTACTCGCCTGAAGCGTTGTAAGGCAGCACAAATTATTATGTGATATGTGTAATTTGGGAGAGAATTATCACATAAATTCTTATTACCTACATAGAAATATGGCCACAATATATACTTTCAAAATCTCTCCCATTCATTTTTCTCAGGTGCTAGTTGGTTTATGTTGTTCACCATGCAGTGAAAAGCTCACTTCCTGATGCCCCCTCAATGTATCCATGTCAGGGATGTTTATTAAAGTAGCGCTGCAATTTCCTTTCACCGTCGCGTATAGAGATATTTCTTGTTTCTCATCCCAAGCGATGAAGGCCCTCTAATAAGTCAACTCATTTCCTTGTTGATGATGTGTGTTGACATTTCGAATGTGAATCGTATAATTCCCCTCTCCTCAGCGCCAACACTTCCCTAATTTCCTCAAGCAATATTCAAAAAAACAAATGTTTTTAAGAACGTCACAGGAATTCCGTCGACGAGATACAACTTATACCAAAATGACTATACCATACAAATGCTAAGCTTTTTCAAAAATCAATTTTTGACCCCCGTGACAATGGAAAAGTCTGCATTAAATAGATTTGTAAAGGAAATCATTGGATGGTTTGCCATGCTCTACAAATGCGCTGACCTTGTTTACACATATTTTCCCTGTGACTTTCAATGTATTCCCCAAAGAAGATGAAATGATACACAATGTAGGCTTATATTAGTCTATTATTAATCGTTTAAACATTACACTTCTTATATAGCTATACATATTCTCGAATTGGATACTGATTGATACTATGTTAAAAAAGTCGAAAGATCATCTTGACACGAGTCTGGAATTTTTGACCATTGCTAATCATGCTTACCTATCCAACAAAGTAATTCATACATTTACATGTACACTTAAGTCACAAATGGAGATTTAAAATGGCACTTCACTTTCTCGAGGTATGACTCGCAGGTACATATGTGTTACTTCTGTGCAGAAATTTGTTAGGCGGTGGTCCACATTGTAATAAAAAAATGTTGCTACATATTTAGAATGAACTAATTGCTCAGAATTGGTTCTGTTGGATTGATGTAACGCGAAAAAAGTAAAAACAAATATTTGTAATTGGTTATCTTACCAGGATGCGTTTGAAAAATAATAAATGGATTTTTATATGAGCTACTAATAAAT